>JASDQU010585908.1:7444-42033 GCA_032191745.1 Picea mariana | reverse complement strand
AGCTCCTAAAATTGTCTAATCTAGAATTTTAAATCTACCTACTTTCATTAACTATGCATAAATGCCTCTGCATCCTACAGATGAGAGCGGATCGCTCAAGATCTGTTTACAATATGGAAGTATGCCTTCTTAACTATTTCATTAATGTCTGTCCATCTAAACTTTCAAAAAAAACATTTCAAAACGTTTTTGACATGTGCCAAAATGTGATGGCATTCATCCTAGCTATCTTCTGCATCCACGCTTGCTTGCTGCTGACGATGCTCCTACATCATACTCCCTCACTTGAAAATTTTCATGGACTCCTATTCATGAGATCTTACATGGTCTATCCATGCTTATGAATTTTTGCTTCATTCTCCCAGCTGGCATCTTCAACTGGATGTCCCTTCCATTTGATCAAGTATTCAAAATACTCTTTTCTCTTGGTCCTCTTGTTGAGTCTCTTGTCAAGTATACTTTCCATCTGTGGCCTTTCGGCTACAAGCATTTGTTTATTCCATTGAACCTCTATCTGTTCACTGTCTTCTTCATCTCTATAAGGGTACAAATCTAATATGTTGAATATCGGTGAAATTCCGATCCCATCGGGTAATTCAATCTCATATGCGTTTGCCCCAAATTTATTCACGGCCTTGCATGGTCCAATCTTCTTCATTTTCAGTTTGTTATATGTTCCCCTTGGGAATCTTTCCTTTCTCAGATGTGCAAGAATCAGATCGCCAACTTCAAATTGAAGTTCTCGCCTGTGTTGATCTGCTCTACACTTGTACTCTTGATTCGAATTTTGCAAACGTTCCCTCACTTGGTTATGAAGCTCCTTCATCGCTTCTGCAAAATCCTTTACACTAGCACTCCTAAATTCAGTTTGTTCTGAATCTTTCAATTCAGAAACTCCTCTTGATTGCATTCCATACACAATTTGGAATGGACTCTGCCCTGTGCTTCTGTTAAATGAATCATTGTAAGCAAATTCCCCCTGTGGCAGAATGTGATCCCACTGATTAAGGTGTTCAGTCACTAGGCTCCTTAGAAAATCTCCCAAGCTCTTGTTTACAACTTTTGTCTGTCCATCCGTCTGAGGATGATAAGCTGAGCTAAAAGACAGATTTGTCCCCAGCTTCTTCCATAAATTCCTCCAGAAATGTCCCACGAACTTGGTGTCTCGATCTGAAACTATACTTCTTGGTAAGTCGTGAAGTCTGATAACTTCCTTAAAAAACAGGTTGGCAATGTGAGTTGCGTCGCTGGTTTTCTGGCATGGTATAAAATGTGCCATATTTGAAAATTTGTCTACCACCAAAAAGATCAAATCAAATCCTCTTTGTGTCCTTGGCATCCCCAACACAAAATCCATGCTCACTGCATCCCATGGCCTTTCAGGTATGGGAAATGGCTGGTATAACCCTATGTTTTTCCTTTTTCTCTTTGTGTGTTGACAAATTCTACTTCTGTCCACAAATATTTTTACATCTGTCCTCATCCTTGGCCAAAAATACGAGCCATTTAATTTCTAGAACATCTTATCATGACCAAAATGTCCAGCCAATCCTCCACTATTTTTTTCTTTCAGCAGATTCTCCCTCATGGAGCATTTTGGAATACATAATTGATTGCCTCTGAATAATAATCCATCCTGGATCATATATTCATTCCATTGACTTATGTCCCTAAGAATTGGATTATTAGATGCCTCATACGCCTCTTTAAAATCTGGATCGTCTCTGTACATTTCTTTGAGATTATCAAAACCGAAAGTTTTGACTTTAAATTCCTGCATCAGCAAACATTTCCTACTCAAAGCATCAGCAACTTTGTTAGCAGTTCCAGAAACATGTTTAATTACAAAAGTAAAATTTTGCATATATTCAACCCATTTTGTATGCTTTTGGTTCAGCTTGTCCTATTGAGTCACGAATTGTAAAGCATGATTATCACTATACAGAACAAACTCTTTAGGAACCAAATAGTGCCTCCACTTCTTCAGTGCCTGTATGACTGCATAAAATTCCTTGTCATATGTGGAGTACTTCACTTTCGCTTCATTCAGTTTCTCACTGAAGTATGTGATCGGTCTGTTGTCTTGGCTCAAGACCGCTCCAATTGCAAATCCACTTGCATCACACTTGACCTGAAATGTCTTACTGAAATCTGGCAACACCAGAATTGGTTGTTTAGTAATCTTCCTTTTCAACAGATTGAAACTTTTCTCTGATTCTTGTGTCCAATGAAAATATTTATGTCTTTTCTTCACCGTGTCCATCATCGATGCACTAATTCCACTGAAATTTCTAATAAACTTCCTGTAGAAACTAGCCAATCCATGAAAGCTTCTAACTTCAAATATACTCCTCGGCGATGGCCAATTCTTAATCACCTCCACTTTTTCTGGATCCATTTTCATCTTATTTGCAGAGATAACAAACCCCAAATAAATGAGATTTTTCTTCATGAACGATGATTTCTTCATATTTATCAGCAACTTTTCTTGTTGCAATCTTCTCATCACTGTAGCCAAATGCTTCAAGTGCTCAGCATTTGTCTTGCTGAAAATCAATATATCATCAAGATATACGATGACAAATTTTCCTATGAAATCCTTCAGGACTTCATTCTTCAATCTCATTAAAGAACTAGATGCATTTGTTAATCCAAATGGCATAACAAGCCATTCATACAGCCCTTCATTTGTCTTGAATGTTGTCTTCCATTCATCACCTTCTCTCATTCGGATTTGATGATATCTGCTTTTCAAATCAATCTTTGAAAAGAATATTTCTCCACTCAAGCAATCCATCAAATCATCCATCCTTGGCAATGGAAATCTATACCTGATGGATCTTATTGATCACCCTCGAGTCTGTACACATCCTCCAGCCTCCATCTTTCTTTGGGCTGAGCACTATTGGAACAGCGCATGGACTCAAGCTTTCTCTAACCAACCCTTTGTCCATTAAATCCTGGACATGTCTCTTGACCTCTTCATTCTCCTACGGCGTCCATCGGTATGCTTCTTTGTTTGGTAAACTAGCTCCAAGAATAAAATCAATATGCTGGCTTATACTTCTGATAGGTGGCAACAAACGAGGTAGTTCGTCCACTACTATATCAGCAAACTCTTCCATCAACTTCTGGATTTCATCTGGTAAATCATCCACTCTTGTACTGGTTAAAATAATTCTAGGCTTCCTAACCAAAATGAATTGTGTATCTTCCTTCTTCTTAACCTCCTTAAAAAGTTCCTTCCCACTCATGAGAAGTACAGTGTTGCTTACCTCAGGTTTCACTTCTTTATCCTTAATCGGCAACAACATGTGAGTTCTCCCATTCTTCTCCAGGGTGTATGTGTTCTTTCTCCCATCATGAATCACATTCTTGTCATATTGCCACGATCTACCCAGCAATATATGACAAACATCCATGGGAATGACATCACATAGTATTTCATCCTTATATCCTCCTACTTTAAATTCAACTAAACATTGTTTAGTAGCATTTACCTGATGTCCTTTTTGTAGCCATGAAACTCTGTATGGGCTTGGATGTTCAATAGTCTCCATCTCCAGCGTTTCTACCATCTCTGTAGAAACGAGATTGTCTGTGCTACCACTGTCCACGATGACTTTTCATACCCTGTCTTTGGTCTTGCAAGCAGTCCGAAAAAGTCTGTTCCTTTGGGTTGGGTTCTCCACCTCCTTCTCTGGCGTTAAGAGAACTTTTCTCATCATCAGTGATCTTCCACCCTCGGCATCTTTTGCCTCAACATTTCATCCTTGAGCTTCAGCAATGTGAGTTTCACCTCCTTCTTTTTTCTTATCTAGACATTCATAAGATTTATGTCCATTTTTTCCATAGGTAAAGCATTTTATCTCTCCACCTCTACCTCTTCCTCTTCCTCTAGTTCAAGGAAAAGTATTTCTATCCACATATTGTCCTCTCTGTGAGCTTCCACCTCTCTCAGTTTGAGTTTGAGGTTTCTTCCACTCTTCTTTAGGTTTCTGATTTTTGTCTTGGGAAATTGGTTTGCCTCTGGCTTGACTTCTACCTCGGCCCCTTTGATAAGCATCTTCCACTGTCTGAATGGTCATCATGCTCATCTCATCTTGAATGTCGTATCTCAGACCATTCATGTACCTAGCAACCTTTTCATCATCACTTTCCCGATGACCTGCTCTAATGTTTATACTGTAGAACTCTTCAGTGTATTCTTTCATTGTTATCAATTTCTATCTCAAGTTCTGCATTCTCCGAAACAGAGTAATTTGATAATCCTTGGGTATGAATTTTGCCTTCATCTTCGCAACCATTTTGTCCCAAATCTTGATTTTTTGCTTGCCTTTGCAGCGTCTGTCAACCTGCAGTTCATCCCACCATAATGTTGCATGCCCTTTAAGTCTTTTGATAGCATGTTTAACCTTCTTGTCTTCCTCTACATCCTCATAGTCAAAATATTTATCCAGAGCTCTAATCCAGTCTAGAAGCTCTTCAACATCCAGGTTTCCTTCATATACTGGAATGTCCATTTTTTCTCTAGCACCTATCCTTTCAACAGCCCTAAATAGGTGTTCTTATGTTGCATCTTCGGCTGCAACTTCTTCATTTCTGGCTTCATTTTCACTTTCAGATTCGCTGATGTCTCCAGCATCAATTGTGTACCTCTGTGCTGTTTCCATGGCATCAAGCCTGGCATGTAGTTCATGCATCTCTCTTTCTCTTACTGGATCAGGTAATTGTCTGTCTCTTCTTCTTGGAATTTCCCTTTCCTCTGGTGGGTCAAGTATTTGTATGTCTCTTCTTCTCAGTGGCATGGTTGTAAAATTCCTCTCTTCCCTTCTACAGAAAGCAAAGAAATCTTCTAAGCTCTAATACCACAACTGACGCAAGACCCCTAAACCCTCAGGCCGGAGTCCACACAGGATCTTTCAACTTCGGCCCTTTAGAGTCTGACTAACTCTCTTAATTCCTCTCGGGAAATTATTTACTCCCCCTCTCTGAGTATAATTCACAGGCCCTCCTGAATTATGCTCGTGTGATCATTCATCGGCATAAACCCCACGATCAAATCCCAACTGACTTCGGGACTTTTCCCTTTTTCTTTCGGGATACTGAATTTCATGATTTCGGAAATCCCATTGTTGAGCGTCTTACCTCTTCGACCTCCGAAACCTGAAATTCCAAACTCACGACTCACCTTGCCACTGATTTTTAGCTTTTTTCTCTTCACGATTCCGGGAGTTGCAATGACGCGCAACTCTACCTCTCGACTCCCGGAGTCCCGAAACCCGAATTACCGAAATTTTGAAAAGTCCACCCTAAGTCCTGCCACACTTCGCGACTTCGATATTTCCTTGGAACTATGTCTCGTCCCCCTGTCAACATGATTCCCAATATGTCGAATCTCGAAACACCGAAACACTAGTGTTCTGCTTCCAAGGAAGATCAACAGCTATGGTTCTTCCCCTTGATCCAACGATTAGCTGGATTTAGCATATCGGGAGTTCGTAAGGCTTGTTCTCAAACTCTCTGTCTCTTATACCTTCCAGTTCCTGAATCTCCGAAATGCCGAAATGGTTTTCTTCTCCCGAGATTTCGGAACTTGAACCGCCTTTCGACAGCCCTCTCTATTTCGGGTTTTCGGGTATCGGGAGTTTGAAACTCTTGATCCTAACTGGATGTCACTATGACCCTCGAATTCCTAAACCCCGATTTTCTAAAATGTCGAAACACACTTCCACAATTTCCTTCACATTTTGCGATTTCGGTATTTCTGATGTGGAGTGGTCTACCCCTTGTCCATGGGAATGCCAAAAACCTGATTCCTGAAATCCCAACAAATACTCTGTCATGGCCTCAGATTTTAGACTTTCCTCCCTACTGTGTCCCGATCACCATCCTCAGGACTTCCAAAACCCTGAAGTCTGAAGTTCTGAATTCCCGAACTCGTCACTCTTTGACTTCACACACTAAACCTCCTTTCATGTTTCGGGAACTTGATCAGCCAAGGTTTTGTCTTGCACTTCGGGGTCCCGAACTCCAAATTCCTGAAATGATATGATGCCCTGAACAGATCATGATCGACGGTCCTACGGATTTTTCCAACGCTTAACTCCCCTGCAACTTTTGCAGATCCTACGGTCCTTGCTATTTCGGGAGTTCTCTTCTAAGAATTCAAACCGTTCAATCTCTCCTCGAAGAACCTTCTGCTCAAATCAAACCAGCAATCCTTCTCTAGGATTTAGCCTTTGCACAATTGTTGGTGCTTCCTACCTGTCTTTCGAATGATTCAAATTCCCTAACCCTCCTAAGCTTCCTTTCGCAAAACTCAAGTCTCCCAGAAGGCTTCTGCACGCACTCCTTGCGGCACTTCTTCAAATATTTCTGAATATTTGAATCCCTTAAGTCTGTGCAACTCTACAATAGCAATCCTTCAATCTCTCAACCTTAGTCTATAGGTTCTAAGGTCTCGACCTGCCTATGCACACCTTGCACGGCTTTTGTGCTTGTCTTGCACTTCAGTTGAAATCAGAACAATAGTATCCCTTCTAAGCTTTCAGAGGTAAACTCTAAATTCTGTCAACGCACTCCTTACGGACGCTTCACTGCACTCCTTACAGGAACTCTTACTCAAGAAGAGAAACAATTGAAACTCATTCCCTCACTCTCTCAAACTTCAAATACTTAACATGAAATCATACATACATAGCATAAAAGCAAATGCACAACAGAAAGAGTAAAACAACCATAAGCATAGCATTCATCATGTATACACAGAAAGTATTGGAACACCATGAGTCTGAATCAAAGCTTCATATATTAATATCAGAACTTATGTACATGGATTCTTCTCTGCTACTCTTTGTTTCTCCTCTATGCTAATGTGCTTAATCATACCATCCCCTTACTGATACAATCATACAAATATGAGGGTTTCTATATTTTTTTTCCCTCCAGCTCCTAAAACTATCTAATCTAGAATTTTAAATCTACCTACTTTCATTAACTATGCATAAATGCCTCTACATCCTACAGATGAGAGCGGATCGCTCAAGATCTGTTTACAATATGTAAGTACGCCTTCTTAACTATTTCATTAATGTCTGCGCATCTAAACTTCCAAAAAAAACATTTCAAAACCTTTTTGACATGTGCCAAAATGTGATGGCGTTCATCCCAGCTGTCTTCCGCATCCATGCTTGCTTGCTGCTGACAATGCTCCTGCATCAACTTTTAACGGTCTTAGCCCTACTGCTATGTATAAATATGTAAAATGTTTCTTGGGGAGGATATAAGATATGATATGATGTGTGTAAGTTCCTAGTGCTTTTTGGGGTTGAGTGAAGGAAGAAATCTAAGTCATGACTGAGGAGTGAACCTACACTGCAGCAAAACAGCTAGGCAAGTTTGGGATGATATTACTGATGCATATCTTGTAGCGCAGTGTGCATTTGTAAGAAAGATATTAATGAATAATATAAGAAGCCATTCATTATGGACGTAGCCCAAGTTGGGTGAACAATGTAAATCGGTGTGTTATGTTGTGTTTGCAATTTTATAATGTTTTATGATATATGTCGAATGTATGGATCACATATGATGTAATAATTTCGTGCATAGATTATGTTTAATGATAAAGTAACTAATAAGATATGAGAATTGCCCACATGATTAATTGGTAGAAAGGACATGAAGGATGCCTCACTTCCCCTCATCACTCCAGAACCTTAGTTCCTGCAGCCCCTCTAGATGTCTTGGGTGAGACTTCACTTTCTTTGTAGGTGATCTCGAAAGGTTCATTATGTAAGGGTTTTATTGGTATTTGAATGATTAACCTTGGGTTTGCCCCCTGCACACCAACAAATGGTTCTATTGTCGAGATCGGGAACTGTAATTGAGGGGAATATTTTGGAGGCCAAATATGGAAGAAATTGAAGAATGGCTAGAGAGGAAGTAGTGAGGCTTTCCCATAGAAAAAAATAGAAACCCTAGACTCAATGATGAACAATGGTTACAAAGGTATGTTTTCACAGATCTGCTTGAAATTTCTTTGGTGATTTTTTTATTATCTTGACTAAATGGTTAGATAGGCCAGTAGAGAACATTGGGAGATGCAGAGTTGAAGTCCAGAGAAATTGGCCTTTTGAACGAATTAGACAACTCAATATGGTAAGCAATAAGTTTTATCATGTAGTATGTTTCGGGTTTATTAGTATACCGGGGGGTTATATTACATAGTTTGCAGTAGATTGTACCCAGTATTATAGTGTCATGGAGAGGGATTTCTTCAAGGTTCTGCGCGGAAGATATTTGAGCGCATTATCTACTTGGATAAAGATGCTACTATGTGATAAGAATGTTATGAATATGGATTTTGATATATATGCACCTTCATGCACATAGGGGAACTGGGGGATGACCGAAGGAGGATCTGAGAGTGGGAGGATGAGGAAGGAGTGGATGGACCGAGGATAATGAGAGAAGATATTGACTTAGACGAAGAGATTGGAGTCTTTTGCTATGGGAAAAGTTTTATATATAGTAAGAAGGAGAATGTGGATGGAAAAGGAGAGAAACATAGAGAATTCAAAGAAAGTGGCCCATGTGTAGTACTTCCTATCACATTGTACGGAGAAAGTAAAAGGAAAGAAAGAGATCCTCAGTATTTCCCAGCAGAAGAAGGGATCATATCTCAGATCGAAATATGTGTCAAATCCACGACCCCATGTGTGTCATTAAGGATCAAAGTAGGAATTGAGACTTGTTCAAGAGAAATTGTAATAAGTGGAGGAAGTCAAAGCAATAGTCATAATAGTGGGAACAACACAGCAAACTAGAGTCAGTTAGCATCACCAAGGGTAAGTACAACACCTAGTACAATGGTAGGGATAGATAATACATTGAGAACTCCTGAGTTTCAGGGAACGGGGTTGAAGGACCCTGAGTAGAACTTGTTTGTATGTGACACAATATGGACTACAAAAAATGTCCAGGACAAACCGATGAAAATCGTGCATTTGGTCATGACATTCAGGGGTCGTGCACTATTGTGGTATATGAAGTTTCAGACAACTACACCAATTGGATAGTCAATAAATTTGGTATAAATTGGACAAGCATTGTTAAAGGAATTCAGGAAGCCAAAATATGAATCTCAATATATTACAGAACTGAAGGAAATTAAGTAGGTACAGAATGATATAGTGTGGGACTACAATCATAGATTTAAATATGCAATGGGTAGTTTAACTTTTCAAATTCCTAACAAGCAAGATCGAGAATTATTTATAGCAGATTTGTTGTCACACATTCATTTTCTATTAACACAACAGAAGGTCATGTTGCAACCAGAAGCTTTGGCAATCACAATGAAATTGGAAGCATCTCTTGTGGAGGATGGCGCAAGTATGGCGTAGGTACAGTCACAATTGGTTGCGTTGATAATTAAATTATCATATATAATGAAGGAAAAGGAAAAACGTGAACATGTCTGGTGCATAACATGTAAAACAGAAGGCCATAGGAAGGAAGAATGTCCAACCTTCGCGCAGTATATGGCCACAGGAGCACCAAACTAATTGGCAAGAGGAGTGGGGTACTACAAGATATGTAAGACATGGGGCCATCATCCAAATGCTTTCCCTTTACTGCAGAAATGTCAGAGTACCCCAAGAAATTTATTCTATATTTTTTGCAAATCAGTAGGACACGATGAGAAAAGTTTCCACGCATTCCACTTGATGAGAGAATGACGTAGCAGAAGGAGGAATTACATAGTATAACACTCCAAGAGGATTTAATCAAGGTGTATGTGGAGGTTTTGGAAGAGGTCGAGGACGTGGAGGATTTGGTCGAGAATGCATAGGACCAATAATTTTTTACAACTGCAATCAATCGGGACATTTAATAAGAGATTTCCCAAATCCTTGCACGACATGCACATATTGTAGAGTCTTGGATCATGTGACAGAATATTGTCCTCAACTGATAGCAAAGTGGCAAGCGAGAGGGAATCAGAACCAACATCATAACTAGCATCAGAATAAGAACCAGAACCTGCAAATGATAGTCACTAAAGAACATGACTATCAGCCAAGAGTAGCATCCATTACGCATGGTGGAACGAGAACTGGACCAGATGAAACAGAGAAAGGAAAAGGAGTTGAACAATGGATAAGGAAATTAGTTGATCCCATGCCAGCATCCAATCCATAAAAAGATAGGAAAACTTACCAGGAAGCAAGGAAGGAGATATTAGGACTAGACTAGATAGCCTCAACATCAAAGACACCACCACTAGTATATGATATGCCATCGGTTTATGATCGCACTATTCCAAACAATCCAATCGATAAGGTAAACACTATGACATACTTTATAAAAATTTGTTTAGAATTGATGCGGGATGAGACAACATTAAATACACTGTGCAGAATGATTGACCAATCTAAATAAGAAAAATAAGTACCTACAATGCAGAAAGCAGCGAAGAAAATCTTGTGCAAGAAGAGGTCGAATAGAGAGTTCATATTAAGTGCGCAAATACAAGAATATGACATGGATAATTTCATCCTAGACTTAGGATCAGACGTCAATTTTCTTCCAAGGCAGACATGGGAGATTATGGGGAAACCGAAGTTAGTTTGGTCAATTGTCCAATTGAGGTTGGCTAACCAGCATAAGATAATATCGATCAGAAGACTGGTAAGAGTACTTGTGAACATAAATGGAGTGTGTAGTATAGATGACTTTGAAATCATTGATATTGTGTATAACATTCAACTGTACCCCACTTTGTTTGGACTGGATTGGGCCTTCTAAAATTAGGTGATCACCAACTTAAAGAAAAAAGAAATGATTTTTGAAAGAGGAGGCTTAAAGTTCACTATGTCGTTAGATCCTATGGAGGAAAGAAAATATGTGGAACCCACGAGAAGGGAAATCAATAACTTATATAACATGATAGCACGCATGGATGATTACGTCAACCCCACTCTATATGGTGTGCTTAGTTGGAGAAGCATAAGCTCTTATGCATCAAACTAGGAGGAAGGAATTGAACAATGGTAACATAGGTTGCATGAAGTGTCGATCAAAAGGTGTGTGTGAATTAATCACTCATTACATTGGATTAGAATAGAGGTAAGAGATGCACCAAAGTTCAAAGGATTAACTAAGGTAAGTTATTTTGTCAATAAATTTGAGTTACAGATACCTGAACAGCAAAGGCTATTATCATTAGATGTTGCACTGAGTGCAACCCCAGCAAGATGGTGGGTGATCCACAAGGAAGGGATAGAGGATTGGAAACATTGCAAAAGGTTGATGCAGATCAGGTTTGGAACATAGGATATCATGCCCAAGTATACAACCATGAGAGATATGAAGGATCATGTGGCATGATGTATTACAACTTGGAGGCAAGTGTTGAAGTAGGAATGGATGCACCGGTTCATACATACGCTGGAGGAAGTTCCTATGAACTGGTATTTAGAGCTAGAAGTGCCCAAAGGAACGACATACTGGGAGGAGCTCATCCAAAAATTTAAGGCAACATTCAATTTTGAAGTTGAGTCACCTTTAGTTAATGCAATTTTTCAAGTCATTAGAGAAAAAATAATTGGAAGAAGGACAAGTAGGAATAGTACCCACATGTATTGCGCACAAAAAGTCTATGACAGCTCATGAATTGTTGGAATGTTATAACATTACCAAGGACGACAAAGATTTAGAAGACCCAAGGAATGTACAGGTATTAGACATCGAAGGGGACTACAGCGTAGTGGGCCCATTTCTTTAATATGAGTCATACACGAAGCCCTTAAGAGTGTGAAAAGTGAACATTGGCCTAGAGGAGAAGCCAAAGTTTGCAAACCTTTTTGATTATTGGAATGATGAGACCATGGAAAAGATCACAGAACTATTACGCAAGTACCAATATCTTTTTCCAACCACCTTTTCAAAGATGAAGGGAATAGCTGGAGAATTGGGAGAGATGAATATCCCACTAAAACCATATGCTAATCCAATAAGACAGGGAGCTTATAGATTAAATCCAAAGTACAAGGAAAAAGTGAAAGCAGAGCTTGATAGGATGATAAAAGTTGGTATAATTGAACCCATCGCAGAATCTGAATGGATAAGTTTGATGGTGGTTCAAGATAATAAAATAGGGGGCATTAGAATTTGTGTAGACCTAAGAAATTTGAATGATGTCTGCTTGCATGACTCGTTCCCAACCCCCTTTATAGATGAATTATTGGAAAACATAGGAGTACATGTGATCTAAAAATGAAGAGGCTTGTAACTTTGAAATTTTTGCAAGTTTTTAAATTAAGTGTGTTTAGGAAAAAGGATCTATTTGCAAACACATAAGTTAGAGAACTTTCACATTCAAGGTGCAGATAATAACCAGAAAATAACAGTGAACAGTAAACACATAACACAGCAAATGATAAAGGAGTTCACCCCTCTCTTGGGCTACATCTCCTGGTCCAGCTCCCAATGGATCTTTTATATTATTTACTCAAAGTGCTAAAATCAGTGCTTTACAATGCTCAAAATGTCAAATATATGGCTCCAATGGCTCCAGAACGTCCAAAAACCCCTAGCTGGGATTTTTCGGCCCCTAGTTTGGCCAAAAAATGAAGAAGATATGATTCCTAGAAGTTTTCCCCTTCAAGCTTGTTGTCTCTGGATCGCCAAAACGCATCTATGTGTGTCCAACCCATCTTATGGAAGTTTTCCATCCCTAAACCTAGCACCCGTGCACATTCCAAAATTGGTGCCAAAATGTCACACCGTTAGCGGATCTTGGACCCCCAAGGTCGGAGGTGTTGGGTGCATGGGGCCATGTGGCCAAGTTGTTAGCACACCAAAAGGGATCCATTTCCCAAATGGTGTGAGTTATGGACATGTGTCAGATGTGACTGTTTTGGGCACGTGATGTTCTAGAAGGCGTGGTCATATGGGATAGGAAGTGCTACAAATTGGGGGATGGGGCTAAGCCCCAGCCCCATGCCCATGCCCAAATGGCATATGTTTAAACTTAAATAAATATGAAATTGTATAGAGTTAAGAAACACCATGGTGGCACACCAATTGGTGGCCTTTTCCAAGACTCTTCCCTGCCCGAAGGTCACGAGGTCGAGTCTTGTGGACTCCATAATTTTTCCAAATGCCAACAAAAGGGGGTGCCACGTGGCAGCCCACGACTTGGCCACGTGGCACCGTACAACCAGCTAAAGACTGCCACATGTCCTCAAATGATTCGACCAATCTCTGTCATGTCAATGCCAACTTAGCAACTTGCCAACTCAGCATCGTGCGACATCACCTACCACATGTGAGTCGTACCCTGCCACGTCAGCAACTGTACGGACTATACAGTCAGCAAATTTTTGTTTGTTTGGCAAATCGGACAGAACACGATATCTCACGCATACATTGTCCATTTGAACTCGTTTGAATTGCATTGGATTCTTGACGACGAGGCCTGCGTCCCTGTTCGTTTTGAAGCGGTTCTGGGCACTTTTATTTTTGAGAAAAATTTGATCCCCTGGATCACTCCTCCCCATTGGGAAGCTTTTGGACCTCTAAAAGACTACTTTCAATCTATCTGAAGATGAGGGTATAGTTCCCTCACCTTTCCAACCTCAATACACTTGGCCTTGCTTGGATTTGTGTCCTTAATACCAACTCGAAGGTATTCCACATTTCCTCATTTTGAAGTTCTCATCCTCCTGTCAAGGATTGTGTCTTCATGCAGTTCTGTAAGATATTCTGGCGAGAAATCATCTATAAGGAATCTAAACATGATCTCCTTGATCATCAATCAAAGGAGGCTCATACAACTTCAAATTCTCAACATTGACAACTGCATACATTTTCATATAGGGAGGCAAATCCAAACAGAAGGCATTGTTACCAATCTTTTCAAGAACTTTGAAAGGTCCATATCTAATTGGTTTCAGTTTTTTACCTTCTCCTTTAAGCCTCTCTTTGCTAATGTAAAGCCAAACTTCATCTCCAACTTGGAAACTGTGATCAACACGATGCTTGTCATGCCTTGTCTTGTACTTGGCTTGACTCTTTTCCAATTGTTCTTGTACCATTTGATGTATCAACTGAATTTGTTCAATGAACTTTTATGCCCTATCAATATCATAATGACCATCAATAGCAATATCTTTCCAAAAGATAAAATCTAAAGGAGATTTGGGTAAATAGCCAAAACATGCTTCAAATGGCGATGTTTGAGTTGAAGAGTGCTTAGCCAGGTTGTAAGCATGTTGAATGTAGTGTAAATGCTCATCCCAAAGTTTAGGATGCTTGCTGCAATAACCATGAAGAAGATGCACCATTGTTCTATTAACCACTTATGTTTGACCATCGGTTTGCGGATGAAAATTCGTGCTCTTTTTCAGTTTGGTGTCCATGAGTGCCCATAAACTTGACCAAAAGTTCCCAATAAATCGAGAATCTCAATCAGAAATAATTGATTTAGGCAACCCAAAATGTACCCAAACATGCTGAAAGAACATTTGTTTCGTTTGCTCAGTTGTAACCTGCTTCTTACAAGGCATCAAAATACACATTTTGTTGAAACGGTCAACCACAACATAAAGATAATCATGATTTTTTTTAGACATAGGTAAACCTCCTACAAAATCCATGGAAATGCTTTCCCAAGGATGAGAAGGAACCAGAAGTGGAGTATACAAACCCAACTTTCTATTGCTAGGCTTGCTTGTAGCACATAATGAACATCCTCTAACATATCTTGAAACACTTTCATTCATTTTAGGCCAATAGAAATACCTTTGCAAATTAGCCACCGTCTTGCCTACACCAAAGTGACCAGCAATAAGAGAAGAATGAGCTTCTCTTATAATGTTGATTCTTTCACCCTATGGAATACATAGCTTGCCAAGATGTTACAAAATATTATCATGCACATGGTAATCCAATTCCTCAACATGGTTAGAATGACACAAAGTCGCATACACTTATTTAAAATCAGCATCTAAAGCATATTGTTCAACATAGCTTTCATGCATGATAGGATTATTCTTAAGAATAACTTAAGCACTAATAATAGGCCTAGAAATCATATCAGCAACTTTGTTATAAATGCCCTTCTTATACCTTATGACCAAGTGGAATTGTTGTAGGAAACCCATCCATCTGAAGTGCCTTTTTTGTTGTAGCTTTGTTTGTGATTGTAAGTATTGCAATGGTTGATGATCTGTGTGAATAATAGTTTCTTTGCCCAACAAATAATGTTTCCATTTTTTCACACTTTGCACCAATGCATACAACACCTTATCATACGTAGGATAGTTAATCACAGCACCATTAAAAGTTTCAAAATGAAAACAAATGGGCTTACCATGTTGTAACAAGACTGCTCCCATTGCATAATTGCTTGCATCAGTTTGGATTTTAAATGGTTGTCTCAAATTTGGAAGTGCAAGAACTAGGGTTGAACTGATTTTCTCCTTCAAAGTATCAAAATCCTTTTGTTTCTTGCCTCCCCATTGGAAGACTTGCTTGATGCTTGTCACTGCATGTAATGGATCTACAATTGAAGAAAAGTTAGCAATAAACTTTCTCCAATATTGGGTTGCTCCTAAAAAACTTCTTACCTCTGTCACATTGTTAGGCTTGGACCACTCCAATATGAACTTGACCTTGGAGGGATCAATTTTCAGTTCTCCTCCACCAACAATATGTCCCAAGTAAACAAGTGAGGTTTTCCCAAACTCACATTTAGACATCTTCAAAAACAAATTTTCTTTTATCAAGACATCTAAAACTTGTTTTACATGCACAACATGCTCTTCACGAGATTTTCTAAAAATCAAAATGTCATCCAAGTAGACAATAACACAATCATCAAGAAAATGCCTTAAGACAGCATTCATGACTCTCACAAAAGTAGCAGGAGCATTGCAAAGTCCAAATGGCATTACCATCCACTTGAACAAACCTTTCTTTGTTTTGAAAGTTGTCTTCCATGTGTCTCCTTCAGCAATCCTAATCTGATGATATCCACTTCTCAAATCCAAATTAGTGAAATACTTAGCATCTTTCAATTGGTCAAGCAAATCATCAATTCTAGGGAGAGGATAACGATTCTTTACTATAATCTTGTTCAAGGCCCTGAAATCTACACATATGCGCCATGTACCATCCTTCTTTGGCACTAAAACAATTGGAGATCCAAATGGTGACGTTCTTGGCATGATGACCCCTTTGTCAAGCAACTCTTGGAATTGTTTTTTTAATTTCAGCATTCTCCATGACTGACATCCTATACATACCAATGTTCGGAAGAGTGCAATCTTGCTACAATTGTATTTCATGTTGGATACCCCTTCTTGGAGGCAATCCCTTTGGTTCCTGAAACATCTCATCATATTGGTTAACAACCTCATATAAATCAGATTTCAATTTTTCATCACAACCTTGGAAAACTTCCTTTTCAACATTGTCTTTGGGTTTGATCATCAAGAGGACAAAATTCTTACTAGCATTGACTAATCTCTTCATTTGTCCCGCATTTACAAGTGACAAATTCATCTTCTTTGTATGTGCTCTAACAATGTACTCAACTCCATTTTTAAATAAATGATACTTATTCTCATGACAATGAAAGATGGCTCTTCTATCATATAAATATGGGTTTCCCAACACAATACCACAGATATCCAAAGGAATAACATCAAGTTCTACCTCATCTATAAAATTTGCAGTGATGGCAAATCTAAGTTTACATCTTCTTGTCACCTGCAATTTAGCATTGTCACATATCCAACCTAGAGGGTATGGTTTAGGATGTGGAATAGTTTCCAAATTTAATTTATTGACAGTGTCTTTAGATATGAGGTTTTCTTGAGATCCAGTATCAAAAAGCGTATCTATCTTGGTATGTTTTGAAACAACCCTTATGTGAAAAAGCTCTATTCTTTCTTTTTCTTGTTGAGTTTCATTGAGGCTACTACTACTTGAAGAACTAGTACTTGCAAAAGAACCCTTACCACGATAACCCATGGCTGTAATTTTTGTTTCATCACCCAAATCAAAACCAAAATCTTGTTGTATAGTTGCAGCAGTCTTTGGCTTCCCTTTGTGGCTGAACTTTTTGGGTCTTTTTTAAGGATGAAGTTTCCAACAATGGTCTTCATCATGGCCACCCTTTGAACAATGTTTGCATGTAAATTTTTCTCCCTCTTTCTTAACAGAAGCAATCTTTTTTCCATTCCCCTTGAACTTCCTCTTTCCCTTGTCTCCATGACTGAAAGGCTTCTTGTTTCCCTCACGAGTTTCATTCCTCCCTCTTGCCTCCAAATGAGTTGCCTGAACACAAAACTTCATCTAAATTTGAAGGGTTAAACATGAGTATTGTATGTCTCAAGTAACTATGTAAAGCTCCAATGTATTTGAGTAAAGTTTCTTGAGAAGACAAATCTACTCCCAAAACCAAAGTTCTTCTCCTAAATTCTTGAGTAAAGCTTTGAACATTTTTCCCTTTAGCTTGTCTAAAATTTTGCCAATCCATAATAGCTTTCTGCATGTATGCTAATGGATAAAATTGTTTTTTAATTGCAACAATGAAATCATTCCAAGAGGATAAAATTTTTCCATTTTTCTTCATGTCCTCTTGAGTTTTGGATTCCCACCAAACAAGTGTTGAACTATCCAATCTTAAAGAAGCAAGTTGAATCTTAGTTTCATCATCTTGAATTCTTTGTATTCTACTATACACTTCAATCTGACGATTCAAGTTATCTAATTTCTCAGCATTTACCTCTCCATTGTACATTGGAAATTCAAATTTAATATCTAGCTTTAACAAAGGAATTTGTGGAGGAATTTTACCATGTCCCTTTGGAGAATTTGGAGTTGGTTGTGAAATGGTAGAAGAAGTGGAAGATGGAGGTGAGGGAGGTGGAGTATCACCATTCCCTCCATTTCCCTTTGGAATTTTATCACCACTGTCTCCCTTTTCCTTTGAAGGGTTGGAGCTTTCACCTTGCAATCTTGCATTCCTTTCTTCAAACAAGATTTTCACCATTTCTGTCATATCCATGAAAGCCTTTCTGAAATCTTCATCTTCAGAAGGAATATTTTCATGACTCTCTACATGAGCCATACTTGGTGAATGCCTCCTTGAAACTTGAGGTGAGTGTATAGTCCTTCTTCTTGAAAGTTGAGAACTTGGCTCCACAAGTTGACCTTCTCCTCTTGTGAGCTTCAACCTTGTCAGCATTAGAAAACAAACACTTGCAAATAATCAAGCCTTCAAAAACCTATGCTCTGGTACCAACTTGATCAAAAAATGAAGAGGCTTGTAACTTTGAAATTTTTGCCAGTTTTTAAATTAAGTGTGTTTAGGCAAAAGGATCAATTTGCAAACACATAAGTTAGAGAACTTTCACATTCAAGGTGCAGATAATAACCAGCAAATAATAGTGAGCAGTAAACAGTAAACACATAACACATCAAATGATAAAGGAGTTCACCCCTCTCTTGGGCTACATCTCATGGTCCAGCTCCCAATGGATCTTTTATACTATTTGTTCAAAGTGATAAAATTAGTGCTTTACAATGCTCAAAATTCCAAATAGATGGCTCCAATGGCTCCAAAATGTCCAAAAACCCCTAGCTGGGCTTTTTCGGCACCTGGTTTGGCCAAAAAATGAAGAAGATATGCTTCCTGGAAGTTTTCCCCTTCAAGTTTGTTGTCTCTAGATCGCCAAAATGCACCTCTGTGTGTCCAACCCAGCTTATGGATGTTTTTCGTCTCTAAACCCATCACTCGTGCACATTCCGAAATTGGTGCCAAAATGTTGCACCGTTAGCATATCTTGGGCCCCCAAGGTCGGAGGTGTTGGGTGCATGGGGCCATGTGGCCAAGTTGTTAGCGCGCCAAAAGGGCTCCAATACCCAAATGGCATGAGCTCCGGACATGTGTCAGATGTGACCATTTTGGGCGCGCGCGGTTCCGACAGGCGTGGTCATATGCGACAGGAAGTGATACAAATTGGGGGTTGGGGCTAAGCCCCAGCCCCAACCCCACGCCCAAATGGCATATGTTTAAACTTAAATAAATATGAAATTGTATAGTGTTAAGAAACACTATGGTGGCGCACCGGTTGGTGGCCTTTACCAAGACTCTGCCCTTCTCGGAGGTCGTGAGGTCGAGTCCTATGGACTCCAAAATTTTGCCAAATGCCAACAAAAGGGGGTGCCACATGGTAGCCCACGACTAGGCCATGTGGCACCGTACAACTAGCCAAAGACTGCCATGTGTCCTCAAATGATTCGACCAATCTCTGCCACATCAAAGACAACTCAATAGCTTGCCAACTCAGCATCGTGCCACGTCACCTACCACGTGTGAGTTGTACCATGCCACGTCAGCAACTGTACAGACTGTATAGTCAGCAAATTTTTGTGTCCGTTTGAACCCGTTCGAATTGCGTTGGGTTCATGATGATGAGGCCTACGTCCCTGTTCGTTTTGAAGCGATTCTGAGCACTTTGATTTTTGAGAAAAATTTGATCCCCTGGATCAACATGAGGCCTACTCATTCACCGATGGATTTTCAGAATACCATTAGATAAATATTGCACTAGAAGATAGACATAAGACAACATTTGTGATGGAATGGGGAAGATAGCAGTATACAGTGATGTCGATTGGATTAAAGAATGCACCTGTTGTGTTTTCTAGAGTAATTGTCACAACCTTTAAGGAGTTTATTCATTAGTTCCTTAGAGTGTACGTAGATGATTGGACTATCTTTAGCCTGTTGAAATATCATATAGATTCTCTAAGAATGATGCTCAATAGATGTAGACAATATCATATTTCATTAAATTTGAAGAAATGTATTTCCTGCACATTGTTTGGGATACTGCTAGGTCATGTGGTATGCAAGCAAGGTTTGTTAGTTTATCTAGCCAAGATAGCAGTAATTGTTAATTTACCACCACATGAATCAGTGCAACAGTCGAGAGAAATGTTGGGTCATATAGGTTACTACCATAAATTTATTAAAGCCTATTCACATATTACATCCCCAATGAAGAATTTATTGAAGAAAGAATTTAAGTTTCAGTGGAACGAAGATTTCCAGAAGAGTTTGGATGTATTGAAACAGAATTTAGTAATTGTGCCCATTTTGGTATTCCCAGATTGGTAGAAAGACTTTCATGTCCATGTGGACACATCATCGATAGTGCTCAGCACAGTGTTAGCTCAGCTTGGGGAGGGAGAATTAGATCATTCGATTTCTTTTTCTAGCAGGAAGTTGTCGACTGCTGAGAAATATTACACGACGGTAGAAAGCGAAGGCTTGGCAATGGTGTATGCCTTGTACAAATTCAGACATTATTTGTTGGGATCCTACTTCAAGATGTATACAGACCATTTTTCACTCATATATCTAGTGAACAAGCCAATGTTGGGGGGGATAATATGCAGATGGTTATTGTTGTTCCAGAAGTATGATTATGAACTTATTTTGAAGCCAAGAAAAATGAATTTGGGACCAGACCATTTTTCGCAGATACTGATCGGGGAAGATGCAGGGAACCTAGACAATAGCTTACTAGATGCACATTTGTTTTTAGTTCAAATGGTAGACTACCATTTTGCATAAATTTTCCAATACTTGAGCACGGGAGTGGCTCCATATGATATGACAATGTCCTAGAAGAAACAGCTAGTGGTTAAAGCAACAGATTATTATTTGATCGCAAGAAACTTATATAATTTAGGCATAGATGGGATACCATGATGATGTGTGCTAGAACACAAAAGACCCATGATCTTAGCAGAAGCAAATGATGGACCTGTAGGAGGAAATTATGCTGGAAAGGTGACATCATAGAAGATCTTGTGCATGGGGATATGGTGTCCAACTCTCCATAAGGACGTAAAGGAATATTGTGAGAGTCGTGAGATTTTCCAGAGAGTATGAAGACCATCGCGAAGGGATGAGATTCTCTTGAATCCACAAGTTACCCTGCAGACGTTTGAAAAATGGGCAATGGATTTTTTCAAACCAATTGACCCACCAGAAAGAAGAACATGAGACAAATACATAATTACCACGATAGATTACTTGATCGGATGGGGAGAAGTAGAACAAATTGTATATTGCGGTGCGGATATAGCTACAGAGTTCTTGTTTGAAAAAATGGTTCCAAGGTTTGGGTGTCTCAAAGTACTTATGAGTGACTAGGGGACTCACTTTTTGAACAAGATGATTGCAGCATTGACAGAAGAATTCTAGATACAGCATCGAAAGAGCACTCCATATCACCCACAAGCAAATGGAACTATGAAGGCCTTGAAAAGGATAATAGAGAATGCATTGACCAAGGTGTGCAACGTAGGGTGAGATGACTGAGATTTAAGGATTCCTATAGTACTTTGGGCTTACAGAACAACATGCAAGAAGTTGATAGGTCGGACACCCTTTAGACTAGCATATGGTCAAGAAGCAGTCATGCCCATGGAGTTTCCTGTACCGAGTTTATGCATTGTTGTGATGACAAAATTTACGGATTATGTAGAAGAAATATTATCACAATTACTAATACTAGAGGAAGATCGGTTTATCACAGGATTCCATCAGCAAGTACAGAAAGCATGAGAAAAGGCATGTCACGACAGACACATCAAGCATAAGAAGTTCCAGAAAGGAGATCTAGTACTTCTTTATGACAGCAAGTTCTTACAACACCCATAAAAGTTCAAGATGCACTAGTTGGGGCCATACATGATCATATGTGTGATTGATGCAGGTGTTGTTTAGTTAGAGAAGTTGGATGGACAAGTTGTGGAAGGACTAGTGAATGGGATGTTAGAAAAACAAGATCGTGGAGCAATAAAATAAAAAATTTGCGTAAATAAAACACAGAAGATACACAATACAATAGAGACACAGATATACGTGGTTCACCCAATGTGGAATACGTCCACCAGAGAAATTTCCAGGTCCTTCCTTTTGTATTATCCAACAAAATGAAGGGATACAACCTACAGCACACTCATTGTAACTTCCTCTTCTTTCTTTCATAGTCTCATAACTCATAATACAATATTTTCAATAATAATTATCCGCAATACATTTCCCTCATAAAAGAGGGTTTCCTTCTAGGGAAAAAAACCCTAACATAACTTCTATTGTAACATCTACGACTTTATAATAAATGGTCCATATTTACTATGAAATTACAATATACATCTACAAGGAAATTTTTCCTTCGGGGGCTTCACCCCTGAACACCCTCTGGGGGCCCTCTTTCCCCTGGAACCCCCAGCCAAGGGGATAACCCCACCGAACCCCACAGGGAGGGGGGGGGAATTCCCCCTGCACTCCCTCGCATGGAGGGGTGTACGGTATTCTAGGGTGTAAATTATTCATGGGGTATAAACATGACTAGAAACAAAGACCTTTGAATCAGGAAGATAATCAGGCTCCACAACCAACAATCTCCCACTTGGAGACTGATCTCAAAAACTCCACCGTTGTTGTATCTGCTGGACAATGATCCTTCTTGGACCTGGAAAATGTATCATCTTCATCTTCATGCTTGAAGACCAACTGAAACTAAGCAGGAACTTAGTTTCTCCCTGGTTACTCCCTTTGTTAACATGTATGCAGGATTCTGGCTAGTGTGTATCTTTTCCAACTTCAAATGTCCATCTTCTAGACGTATTGTATGAAATGGTACCTGAGCTATATATTCTTAGTATTCGAATGGAAGTTTGAGTTATTTGCAAGATGAATGGCACTCTCACCATCACAGTACAACCTGCTAGTCTCCTGCTTCTTTCCTAATTCCTCCATAAACCTCTGTAACTAAATCATCTTTTTACTAGCCTCTATAGTAGCAACATACTCTGCCTCTTTTGTTAAAAATGCAACAACCTTTTGAAGTTTCTAAATCCAACTTATTGTTGTTCCACCTACAATAAAAACATACATTGTGGTTCTCCTCCTACTATCTTTATCACCTGCCATATTTGACTCAACATATCCCTGTAGAACAATGTTTGAACCTCCTAAACATAATGCATGAGTAGAAGTACCTCTCAAATACCTGAGAATCCACTTTACTTCCTCCCAATGTTCTTTACTTGGATTGTTCATAAACATCCTCACAAATCCCACTACACGTGCAATATCTGGTCTTGTGCAAACCATTGCATACATCAAGCTGCCAATTGTTGATGAATAAGGGACTCTGGACATGTATTATATCTCCTCATGCGTCTTGGGACACATTTCCTTATTTAATTTGAAATGGTTGGCCAATGGTGTACTAACTAGTTTTTCATTTTTCATTTTAAACCTCTCCAACACCTTCTCTATGTACTCACCCTGAGACAATGTCAATTTGTGATTTCTCAAGTCTCTTGTTATTCTCATACCAAGTATTTTCTTTGCAGCACCCAAATCCTTCATCGTAAATTAATTAGTTGGTTTCTTCTTGAGCACATTTATATCTTGCATATTAGACCCTGCAACAAGCATGTCATCTACATACAATAGCAAGATAATAAAGCTTCCTTTTTTCTAGCCTTTTAAAATACACACAATGATCAGAATGACATCTACTGTAACCTTTTTTTGTCATAAACCTATCAAACTTCAAATACCACTACCTTGGAGCTTGCTTTAGGCCATACAATCTCTTCTTCAACCTGCATACCAAATTTTCCTTACCTTTGACCCCATACCCATGCGGTTGTTGCATATAAATTTCTTCCTCCAAATCCTCATTGAGAAAATTTGTTTTTACATCTAATGTTCAAGATGCAAATCTTTTGTTTCCACAAGACTTAAAATAGTCCTAATTGAAGTCATCTTAACAATACGAGAAAATATTTCATCGAAATCTATACCTTTCTTTTGTGCAAACCCCTTTACAACAAGTCTAGCCTTATACAGTGTTTTCCCTCCATCTTCTTCCTTCAACTTGTAAACTCATTTATTCTGCAATGCTCTTTTCCCTGCAGGCAACTGAACCAAGTCTCAAGTCTGGTTATTTACCAAGGAATCCATTTCCTCTTTCATTCCTTGCTCCCACTTCTTTTAGTGTCTACCTGCATTGCCTCTTCATAACATTTTGGTTCACCATAATCAATCAACAATAAATAATACAATGAAGGAGAGTATCGTTCAGGGGGTCTACTGAACCTGGTAGATCTTCTAACAACACTTGTAGAAGTTTGAGGTACATGTTGCTCCTGTCATTGTACATTTTGATTTTTTGGTACCTTTGGAATTTCTTTTTCAGTGATCTTATCAAGCACTATGTATTTTGGTTTTTCTTTTTCCTACTTATTTCCCTGCAATTGATCTTTGTACATGCCCTTCTCATTGAATATGGTATCTTTACTCATAATGATTTTGTGATTTTCATAATCCAATAAGAAATAAACAAAATAATTAACACCATATCCAATAAAGGGGCACTTCTTGGATTTTGCCTCAAGATTTGTTCTATTTTTTTTAATCAATATGGACAAATGTTTCACAACCAAAAGTCTTCAAAAAAGAATAGTTTACCTTTTTACCTGTCCATTCCTCCTCTGGAATTCCACCATCCAAAGAGATTGAAGGTCCTTTGTTTAATAAGTAAAAAATAGTAATTACATCATCTGCCCAAAACTGTAAGGGCAACTCAGCATGCAATCTCATACTCCTTGCATGCTCCATGATTGTCTTATTCATCCTTTATGACACACAATTTTCTTGTGGTGTTCCTGGAACTGTGTTCTCTCTATGAATCCCGTGGTATGAACAATAATCATCAAAATCCTTGCTACAATATTAACCTCCATTTTTTGATCTGAGACACTTTAACCTTTTTCGTATCTCATTCTCAATCAAAGCTTTCCATTTCTTAAAAGTAACAAAAAAATCAGATTTTTTTCGAATGCAATAAACCCAAGTTTTCTAGTTGCATCATCAATAAAAGTAACATAATAATGAGATCTGCCAAGAGATGATACCTGAGTTGGTCCCCATAAATTTGTATGCACAAGCTCTAACCTTTCACTCTTCTTTTCTTTTTAGACTCTGAGAAATCCGACTCTCTTATGTTTTCCATAAACACAATGCTCACAGAAATCCAAATCAGTTTGTTTAAGATCTAGCAACAAATTTATTTTTTGAAGTATCTGCATCCCCTTCTCACTCATGTTTCCAATCATATGATGCCACGGTGTTTTTTCCACTCCTATAGAAGCTAAAGAGATAGAAGAGTCAGTATTACCAGTACANTCTCATTCATGTTTCCAAGCATATGATGCCACGGTGTTGTATCTACTCCTATAGAAGCTAAAGAGATAGAAGAGTCAGTATTACCAGTACATAAATACAATGTACCTACCTTCTCTCCTTTTGCTATCACTAGTGATCCTCTGGTGACCTTCCACACCTTATCTCTAAATATGGATATGCATCCTTCACTTGTTAGTTTCCCTATTGAAATTAGATTTTTCCTTATATATGGAACATGTCTTACCTCTTTCAACAACCATTGGTTTCCATTCCTTTGCTTTATTTTTATCTTTCCCATTCCAACAATTTTGCATGGTGCATCATCACCCAAATGAACCTATCCAAAATCACCTTGAACATAATCTAGAAAATGTTTCCGATGGGGTGTGGCATGAAATGAAGCCCCTGAATCTACTACCCAAGACTCGGAAATATTATCTATAGAAATAATCAAAGCATCTTGTAACACACCATCTATTACATTTGCTTCCTGATTTTTCTCTTGATGTCCATCTCTTTGTTTCTTTGGAGCTCTAGAGTTTTTCTTTAGATGCCCTTTCTTCCCAAAATTCTATCACTCTATCTTTCCCATTCTGGATTTGGATTTGCCCTTCCTATAATTTCCATGGTTCCCTAAGCCATTTCCTCTATCCTTTTTCCTTCCCTTGTTCTCCATGTTTAACGCATTACCTGATGTCTCACATGTGCTTTTCTGTCGCATTTCGTCACTAAGGATAACACCAACAACATCATCAAATTTCAAAGTGTTTGAACCAAATAAAGAGTTACTTACAACCATGACCAAGTCGTTCCAAATTTCTCGCAATGAACACAATATTAGAAGATCCCAACCTCATCATCAAAGTCCACTTTTACAGAACTTAGTTGATTAGTAACTATATCAAATTCGTTTAAATGATCTGCAACAGACCCACCTTCTGACATCTTCATATTAAATAATCTCTTCATTAGAAATACCTTACAGTTTATCCAATGTGTCCATTATCTCCTTCATTTTCTTTTCTTTCAAAATATTGAAAGCCACCGACATTGTCAAGCTCAGTCCTATTGTTCCTAGTGCCTTTCTGTCAAGAACCTCCTATTCTCCATCCTTCATGGTCATCGAATTTTTTGCTATTCCGCCCAATGGTAGGAATAGATCCTTCTGATATAAATAATCTCCCATATGCATCTTCCATAAATGGTAGTTTTAGACATTAAATTTCTCGACCTAAACTTTCCATCTTTCTCCATTTCTCCCACTCAAACCAGGAACCCTCTTTTCCTGCGAGTTACCTTTCGCTCTGATACCAGATGTTAAAAAAATAGGATCGTGGAGCAACAAAATAAAACAAATGCGAAAATAAAACACAGAAGATACCCAATACAATAGAGACACAAATATACGTGGTTCACCCAGTGTGGGCTACATCCACTAGAGAAATTGTTAGGTCCTTCCTTTTGTATTATCCATCAAAACAAAAGGATACAACCTACAGAACACCCATTGTAACTTCCTCTTCTTTCTTTCACAGTATCTTAACTCATAATACAATATCCGCAATAATAATTAACTGTAATACATTTCCCTCATAAAAGAGGGTTGTATTCTAGGGAAAAAAACCCTAACATAACTTCTACCATCATATTTGTGACCTTATAATGAACGGTTCATATTTATTATGAAATTGCAATATACATTTACAAGGCAATTTTTCCTTCGGGGGCTTCGCCCCTGGACCCCCCTGCATTCCCCCACGTGGAGGGGTGTACAGTCTTCGAGGGTGTAAATTCTTCATGGGGTATAAACACAGTTGAAAAAAAAAAAGACCTTTGAATCAAGAAGATAATCAGGCTCTGCAACCAACATGGGCGTCGACTATAACTATATAGGGACGGTCGCCCTTCCGCACACTAGACAATCTACATAGTTTAAAATTGTATCATAATGTACTATAGGAAGAAAAGGCATAAAAAGAAAGAAAAAGCAGGTAAAACAAGAAAAAGCAAGAAATGGGTTAAGGGAAGAGGTCAGAAGTTGAGGAGGCATAGACGTTCAGGTTAGTAAGTAAAGAGGAAAATCAGGAAATTGTCACAGATAAGAGAAAATTAAGTAGAAGGACGCACAGACGAAGGAAACAAGATTGTGCAGAAGGAAGAGATCGCATAGAGAGATGAGATGAGGAAAATGACAGCTAGATGAATTCAATACAATCCATGATGGGACGTGCAATAAAGATTTATCATGACGATGAAGTAGTGGCACCACATAACATTAAATGCAAAATATTGTGGTTGATTTCAAAATTTGAATGGAGAATTCACCGAAGATACGGAGTGATGGAGCAATAAAAGTAGGTAATGAATGATAACTATTAGTGGATTATACGGAGAGTTTAGGCGTGAAGGGAAACTACAGCTGGAAATGAAGTATAAAAGCAAGAAAAGGGCCAACAAGGGAAGATTATTGTTCATTGAAGCTTACATCGAGAGTTGATGCTTGCATAGTCGAAGAGCCAAAGTTACAGAGCCATAGTCCCAAACAAAGTTCCAGAACCTGGAGGAATTTGAGACAAGCGTCATAGAGAAAGATGGCACATAAGGTGACAGCAGCAGCAGCCTCAGTACCGAAGAAACTACGTAGACAATCTGCAGTGCCACCAGCAGTGGAAGAAATACAGGAGGCATCGTCTTCAGTCGAAAGGTTCCCCAGGGATTATATCTCGTTGAGGAATCCATCAGCGGAACACATCCACTTATAGAAGGAATCAAGGTATCCATTAGTTGAGCCACTGATTCCAGAGGGATTCATAGTAGAAGGGGATATGTTAGGTATGATACCATCTCTGAAATACACATACCATGATATCATTGATCAAAATAAGTTACTAGAGCTCATACCCAATAATTTTTTGATGAAATCAATCAGTTATGAGACCCACATGATCGGCATAGAACCACAGGTGTGGGTTAGGGGGTTGCAAAAAGAAGGTCTTCTAAACTTGTTCAACAAACCACATTTTGGATGAATCTAGGAGATCAATGCATGCATGAAAATGATGTTGAGTTGTGTGCACGGAGGATAATTGTGTCTTGAAAGGACAATATCCATTGATATTTATTTGATAGTGCATATTGCAGGTCTTTCGTTGCAAGGACAGGACCTTGCATCCTTGTTTTTTGAAAAGAAGAATGAGAAATCTCTCGCTAAGAGCATGAAAGAAAAATTTCATACCTTCTGTGGACAGTGCAGTCTGGATGTCGCTAGAATATGAGCCCTGATGGTCATGTTTGTGACACAAGCCTTAGCCTATAACTTATTGAGAAAATGCAAAAGAGATTAACTACCAGCAGCGATTATAATGGTCGTAAAACGATGTGTAGAGGGTGTCCAGTTGAACTGGGCAGCATTTTGGTTGAACCAATTCTTGATTGACTGTGAGGAAGTGCGGGACAAGGGCACATAATTCCACTACTCTTGGTTATTGATCCTAATCACTCTATCATCCTGGAGAGAGTCGGGCGACAGTCATTTTTTGGGCCTCAAGGAGAATCCTTTCTTATATGTGCACTATCAGAACCTTTGGTACACTACACATATGGCACGATAGATGGACACTAATGTCACATTCTATATCTACAAGGAAACTATCAGAGACAGCATAGAAAGGACCCCGTGCATACTACCGTAGGTGGTCAAGGCATATAAGGCGGTGGCAATTTTTAAGGCAAGGTTCCACCACTTGTACGTTCAGGCGAAGAAATACCCAAACCAACAGTGGTTTCCAACACAATACAGACTGGTGGAAGAGGAGATGAGAAATTTTATGGACGATTGGGATGATGAGTGGATTATTCCACCCACAGAGACAGAAATATCAACATATCCAAAATCAAACGCATATGACGTCGATGAGGAAAAATAAGAGGAAGAAGAGGACCAGGACAATGAGAAGGGCCCAAAGGAGCCACCTCCACCACCAGCACCATGCAATGACAAAAAGAGAAAAGAGTAGAAGATAGGGAAAAATAGATATCAACGGCCCAAGTGCAAAGATGTTAAGGAAATGACTATTTAGGCGTTGAAAGAAGAAGATTTGGAGAATATAGGTGACCAAGTAAAGGAATTCACTGAAAACGCATTCCAATGCGTATCTCAACAATAGGAAGAAATGAAAAAATGTATGCAGGAACAGATGGCAGAACTGTGATAGCTCTTAGAAGTTCCAAATATTGCACCAAGGTGACAAACAGAGGAGGAACCAACAAACAGCACTACCAATACTGGAGAGGCAGGACCATCAGTCTCCCAATCCTTGGCAGTCACCGGAGAATGAAGGTTAATTAAGCTAGCAACAGGGGAAGTCAAGTTCCCCGCAACAGAGATGCAAGATCAGGCCAGGGAATTAGGTCACATATATCTAGTGCTATCACAACTACCAATGGATATATTGTGGGAGCTACAGATGAATGCAACCCAAGATATGAACGTGTGCACCAAGAAGACATCTAATGAGCTCGTAAATATTTCAGCAAAAAAATTTTCCTTGGAGACAGAGTACAGCAAAGTGAAACAGGAGCGCGATGAGGCCACGCAAAAAGTAGGATGAATGCAGCAAGCATTCAAGTGAGTATACCAAGAACTCCCAGAGGTGCATGCCAAGAAGGAGGCCCCAGTGGAAGATCGGGTCACTAATATAAGTGAATCCATTCAGGGTTTCCACACATGCATAGTGGATCTAGAAGCATGTGTAATTCCAAGTACGCCACCCGAAGAGAGGCAAACGAGGAAGCAAACTGCGACCACAACGATGGATAGTATAAAATATTTAGAAGTAGAGTGTGCAAAATTGTATACCAAGACTATGGGAATCTAGACATAATTGAATTAAGACAGGTACAGCAGGAGATAAGTTAGAAGATTCAGACTGTGCAGGGAAAAGTGCAGAAATTACAAGCAGTAATGGGCACATTTCCATTAGTAGTGGTGGTAACTACAATGAACGAGAACCGAAAACTGTATTCAAAAATGAATTAGCTCAGGGTGGAGCAGCAGGCCCATGTGTAGAAGATATATTTTTTACAAGAAGAAGCATACAGAGTGACAACGACTCAAGGAATCATCAAATAGGCAGCTGAAGAAGGTGTCAAGAAGGTGCAAGTGACAGTTGAAATAGTAGACCAAATTTTGTAGAAGGAACTAGAGGTCAAGGAAAGGTCTGCAATAGCGAAGGCAACCTTCAACACATTCATGGCACACTGAAAATAGGCCTGAGGGGCTCAAGACAAGCCACAGGTGAGTGTTGGGGGCCTATTGGAGAGGAATTTTGGATAAGTTTTGGGATTTGTGCCAAAAGGAAGTCGAAGGGTAAAAGTAAATTAGAAGATGGACCAGAGTGTGCTTCGGGAGCGGACTTCAAGGAATCAAAGAGTGTGACAAAAGGATGTGCGAATTTGCACGCAAAAGGAGGAAAACCATTATAAATAGTTGGATTTTGGAGACACTTTGTCCACTTTTGTAATGGGTTTTTGGGGGACACTTTGTCCACTTTTAACTGGCTTGGCCCTACTGCTATGTATAAATATATAAAATGGTTATTGCGGAGGAGATATGATATGATATGATGTGTGTAAGTTCCTAGTTCTTTTTGGGGTTAAGCGAAGGAAGAATCTGAGGCATGACTAAGGAGTGAACCCGCACTGCAGTAGAACAGCTAGGCAATTTTGCGATGATATTATTGTTGAATATATTGTAACGCAGTGCGAAGTTGTAAGAAAGCTATTAATGAATAATATAAGAATTCATTTGTTGTGGGCATAGCCCAAGTTGGGCGAACCACGTAAATATGTGTGTTATGATGTGTTTGCAATTTTATAATGTTTTATGATATATGAAGAATGTATGGCTCACATATAAGAGGGTTATGTTTTCAGCCTTGATTAAAATTGGGCCTACGACCTTGATGATCGAAAGTATAATGTAGGTTATGTTTTCAGCCTTAGTTCAGGACCTATCACTTGGGCATGTAAGAAACAACAGGTTATTGCTCTTTCTTTAGCAAAATTAGAGTATCGAGCAGCAATTAATGCAAGTCAGGAAGCCTTGTGGCTCTGAGGAATCCTTTCATATTATGGATTCCATTAGCAACATTTGAACAACCTATGTTGTGACAATCAGAGTTCCATCAAGCTTTCCAAAGACCCGGTTCAACATCAATGAAACAAACACATTGAGCTACGCATGCACTTCATTGTAAATCTCATTCATGATCGATTTATTGAAGTGCGATTTTTCCCTACATAAGATCAAGTTGAAGACATTTTCACAAAGTCTCTTACATAAGCAAATTTTTCCAAACTTCGATCTATGTTAGGAGTTTAGGAATCTTTCATTAAGGGTAGATAGGCTCTAATGCCTCCTTTCTTCTCCTACTGCATCTCCTTTGTAAATCCTTCGATCCTATCCCAAGTTGTTCTTAAGGGGGGATGTTATGATATTTAGACAATTAGGTGTTAGTTAAGATCAACTTGGTCTAATGTGTCATTAGGTAAAAGTGCATTTCTTTAGTAAGCATTAGTATGTATTTGTAGTTAGGTAATATGACAATCATGATATGCTCCTGACATAGAGTGATCTGACGATTCATATTCTCCTCGATCTTAACGGCTACATTGATCCCTGACTTAACACTCGATTGGTCCATAATCTTTATTTAAAGAGCATGGAGGGTCATTCGTTGATGATCGATTATGAGAAACTCTCTTGTAAATCTCCTTGTAATATTTTCTTTTGCATTAATAAATTGCTCCAAGTGGCCACATTGGTTGGGGCCGTGGATGTTTCCCCGTAGGGGTTTTACCACGTCAAAACATCGGTGTGTTGATATTTGATTTAGTTATGTGAATGGTTATTGAAGGTGGTTGTCCTATGTTAGAATACATGTGCTATCAAACAAATATTATGACATGAAAAGTATCACATTCAAGTGAATACAAGTATTCTAACATTCTCCTCATTTGCATGGAAATGCATTTGGCATTATAAGACATAAAGTTGTGGTTCTAGGAGGAATAACAATATTCATAATGTAAATTATTTGTGCATTAAAAATCATTAAACTATGTAATGTTCTTATTAAGTATACCTTTACTGACATCAATCTCTATGCACATTCATGGATGAATGGATAAGAAAAAATACATGTTTTCTTGTAGATTGGCTCATTCTTAAGTTTCCCATGGAATTTCCAATTCCTTTAATAAATACATTATCTTTGAAGTGGATGGGAAAATTATGCAATGTCATCAAAACTAGGATTTTGAGATGAACATTAAATACAAATTAAACAATATTTTGAATAATATCCGAACATTTCCCTAAAACCATGGTCCTTACTCCATGACCTTTATATTATCTTTATATTTTCTTCCAAATCGATAAAAAAAATATAGAATACCTTAGATGATGGGGTATAGTTGGAATCAATCCATTATATGAGAGAAATATATGTCTTGGATTTTAAACTACAACGTAAAGGAGTAGAAAGGTTAGGTACATTTACTCTTTATTGTTAATGTAGTTCATTGTTTGTGTGTTTACTGAGTTAACATAACGATTTTATGTCTTGGATTTTAAACTACGACGTAAATGAGTAGAAAGGTTAGGTACATTTACTAGTTCAGTGTTTTGTGTGTTTATTGAGTTAACATGGCGATTTTATGTGATGAGGAAGGTTATTGGGGTGGTTGGAAAGTTAATATGCATGTCATGATTCTATTTGACATGTTTCATTCTTCTAAAGGTACTTTAGGATGTTTTCTACACTAAGTGAAATATAAAAGGCTCAACAAATTAGGTTGTTTTCTATGAATAGTGAAAAATAATGCAAGAAACACAAATCTTAAATGCACACTCCATTAATGAGTAACAAGATCTCAAAATTTTAATTATGTGAGAAAATGAAGGGAGCATCAAACATCAATGTTAATGTAAAAGTAACATTGTGATTAAATAAATACATAATCACATTAATATTCCAAGAAACACAAATCCTAAATGTATACTCCATCAATGAGTGATAAGATCTCAAGATTCTAATTATGTGAGAAAATGAAGGGAGCATCAAACATCAATCTATGTTAATGTAAAAATAGCATTGTGCATAAATAAATACATAGTCACATTATGTAGTCGTTTCAACATTGAGAAAGAAAGAGTGCATCTTCCACATTAGATGTTGGGTCAATGACTAATCCATCTTTTTTGTTGTTATGAAATCAAATAGAAAGTTGATTTTTTTATTGAAATATAATATCAATGCATCTATTATAAACTAAACCTGGTAATTTGGATTGTATGAAACATTATAGTTATAAATGAAGAACTAAACTTTATAATCATTGTATTTATGTGGATTCGAAGCCTTCTACAACACTCCTTAAATTTGGTTATAATTCAGTCGATGTAGATGGATTAGCTTGTATGCATAATCACATTACACCCACTATATATCCATTACAACACTCCTTAAATTTGGTTATAATTCATGTTGATCGTGTTAAAACATTAATCATACGTTAGTTGGATAATTAAGTTAACCTAATTTTTATTCAGTTAGGTGACAGTTGTGGTCTTTTGTATTATATATGTACATCTATGTACATGATGATTTACATAAGCGTTGATGAATAGAATATACCTTTTCTGCTTTTGTTTATTTATCTCTATTCTTCATAATTCCCTGATTACTTCAGCTATTTACATTATGTTTCTGCTATTTTCTTTATTTTGAATCTAACAGTGGTATCAGAGCTATAGGAGCCATATAATCTAATTGAAGAAAAGCATAGAGAGCGTGAAGAAGCGTCCCTACTGGAGATTGCGTGATCTGCTGAGGAGAGATCTCTGCTAGAGCACTCACCTACGTGGAGTTGAGGAGCACTTGCGTGGGCCTGTGTGACAGAGCTGAAGAAAACCGTGTGAGAGAGGCCGACAGTCGCTGTGTGGAGGAGTTGTACTGAGGCTGCAGAACACTGGAGAGGGATCCACCTTTGCATAGAGTTAGGGGCGTGAGGAGGAGAAACTCGCGCGCATAGGAGAACGAGGGTCGCTCGGTTCGCTGTGAAAGAGAAAACGCGACTTTGTTTCGTCCGGTTTGCTGGTGACCGCAGAGGAAAGAGCCTCGGTGTCCACACAGGAGATCCGATCCAGTGGAGGTGGCTAAGGACGAAGAATTGTCCAATGAAGAAGCCACGCTAAATCTTCGATACGGTCGCAATAGGC
>JASDQU010585907.1:68715-79542 GCA_032191745.1 Picea mariana | reverse complement strand
CTCTTCTCAAGGTCGATTTACATCACATATTCTCATTTATGAGTTTGCCATAGTTCTTGGCCAATCCAGTTATATTTACAAGCTGGGGGAAACAGGGTGTTACATAGGGTGTTAACCCGTGACATAAGGTAATGACACGTGGCCCCTTCAGTGGGTGACTTGTGTCATGTTCTAATTGGCATATAAGTCCTATAAAATAAAAAAATAAAGGTGACACGTGGCATTTCGAACATGGGTCCACGTCACCCTAGGTGACATTAGCGTGCCACGTTACTCCAAACTGAAAACGTCTTAGAGCCTCTAGCCTTTCTTATTGTTATCGAATAAATTGGTAGGTGCAGACACTAACTGATCTCCCTAGATCCACCTAGATCTAGAACAAAACAAAATAGAACATGACACTTTCGATAAGTTTTAAATATTGAATTTACTAACTAAAGAGGGATAGGTGACATACCGTTTAAACGCCACTTCCTCTCACCATCACCATCCTAGCTCTGTTCCAACACTCATACAATGATGAACCTACAAAAGAACGCAACCAACCAAAGTGATAATAATAACATAAACTTAATATAAACCTATGTATGTGATCAAGGAATCATACAATAAAACACAACAAGCTTTATAGGAAAGAATCATATTACTGTATCATATCGAATGTGAAAGAGAGATTACAACCATGGCCTTGATGTCATAAGGTCCCTTCCAATTGTCCTTCGTTCCCCACACACTTCTTTCTCCAAGGATTTTGAGACCATGGATTTGATAGCTACTCACAATCTATCTTGACAAAGCAAATCTCAAAGCCACTATAACCAAGCTAACAATCTCAAGCCAAAAACAACTAACTTTCTCCATGAGAGCTCCTCTCCTTTTATAAGATGAAGAGGATAAGGTGAGGAGGTTAGGATGATCCCACTAAATCATGAAAGTGAGTAAGATCCAAACCATTCAGATGCCACCTCACCATGGAAGTTTCTCCTTCTAGAACCATCGAGAAGATGCTCGTTTTTCCCACGTATGAGCATTCTCGCACCCTGCCTATAGAGAAGACTGTGAACCCCTCATGACCTAGCTATGATGCATCCTATGAGAATCAAGCATTCTCTCACCCTAGCTATAATGCAGCCTATGAACTTCCTTTTTTATAGGGTTTTTACAAAGGAGAATGCAACTTCTTTTCTCAGGGAAATTTCTTCTCTCTTCTTTTTTCAAGAACTCAGGTTGTTGACCCCTCTGAAGGAAACATATAGGTTTACATCATTAACAGTCATAGGGATGATGAAAATAATGTGTAATTCTTAGCTACAAAATCGCTCGGAGCTCATGGTTCCACCCATTTAGCACTCCCTTTATTCCAGAGTAGAACTTCACTAAAGTGCTATATGCTAATCCTTCCACTAGTTTATCGGACAACTGGGGGAGGTTCTCAATGGAATCCCTAGATCCATGAATCACAAATCTATCTCAAAGGTCCCTAGGTCTCAATGTTAGGCCACTCTTAGAGGGACACCTGTCAAGCCAAATCATGTTGGAAATATGTGTGGCACATGCATCAAGTCATCGAAATCTCTTTACTATGCCACAAGGCCACCACACATGGCATCACCATTCCTCGACACATCGATGCCCATGTGCTCTCAATGTGATATGCACGTCCCCATGATTAAATGAATGAGAGGGTTCCCAAAGGATCCTTAGATAGATGGTCCATATTACTTCGCGACTCTGAAATTCGGGGGTTTTGGTGTTATAAAACCTCTTTTATCCCGAGGTGGTCAACACCGGACTGACCACAACATAGATCCAATGGTCAGGGGAGATCTCGAATAACCTCATATCTAGGACTCACATTACTTCATGTCCGAGAAGTGGATAGAGGTTAAACAAGGGGAGGGATCCTACAATAACAATTAAATGAATTCCAATTTTTGGTCAAATGTCAAGTTATCAGTCTGATAGGTTGCTTTCATTGCATTTGGACATTGCAATGTTCATTTACCCCGGAGCTATGGACTACCATAGTCCCGAATAACTTAGATCCTTTTTGGGTGTAGTGAGGGGTTCCATGGACCTGGTCCCATGGAAATTTTTCAACCTCCAGAGGCTACACTCATAAATCTTAGCCAAGATTTGGTTAAGGTTGTGGGAATGAGCATGTGGTCTCTTGTATGATTGGTTTGAAGGAAGCACCTTCCATTCACATAAATTAAGTTATAAAACAGGGAAAGGTACTTTTGAGGGATCAATGGGTGATATGGATTTAGGAGCATAACAAATTGATTAAAACACTGAATACTATAAACACAAAGATATGAAGAATAACACAAATATCCAATGAACAATATATTCTATTGAATAATGAAATAGGATGAAACTGTAAAACTGTAGAACTGAAACACTTTCTCGAATGGTGGTAGCTATCTCTGAGAAGAGATGTGGTTTCTATGCACACCCGTCTGAGAAGAATGAATTACAATGAGGTTCTAAAGGCATTTTTGATATTACTCATGATTTCCAAATCCCTAGACATCCAAATACCTAACCCTAGGAGGTGAAACATCAAAATTCATGTGGGCCCCTATCTGTAAGTTGGTACCTCAACTTCCCAAGGTCGTAACTTTTGAATACGACCTCCATTTTAGGAACGTGATAGCCCCTTGGAAAGGTATTTCAGAGAACTACACATTCTGCCATCAAACTCTGACTCCATCTATAGTTGGACTGTGGAGAGACAAAAAAACATTTTTTAGGCCTCTAAAATGACCTTGAAAGTACATCAAGATGTGATGACATGAAAACATACAAAATAAGCCAATTGGGATTAGGTGAGAGGCCACCAATATCCACCTGGAAGATGTGTAAGGATTCAGACAACCTTGAAAGTGTGGAACCCACAAATACAAAGAATTACAAAAGAATGTGTTGAACTAAAAATGGACAAGAGGATCCAGTTGGAATAGGTGGGTAGCCACCAATAGCCAACTGGATCAATTCTCCCTCCTTAGGAAGCAATGGTCTCCATTGCGTTAAGTTCCCCCATCAAGTGAGGAAACTTATGCTGGATTTGGCCCCGGGTGAGACACTTGCCTTGGTGTAAGAGTTTCCCTGCCTTGACAATCCGATAAAGTTGGATCCTTTGTTGATGAGTTCTCTTGACTTGTGTGTCCACTATTTGATCAGTGGATGTTTGTTCAATGCAGTCAGTTTTGAGTTCTATGGGTGTCAGTTGTTCTACGATCTCTGAGGTGTCCAATAATGGTGGAAAATATGGTTGAAGGAGGTCCACATTGAACACTAGGTGCAAGCCAAGGAAGGGTGGAGTGTTGAGCTCGAAATCATTGCTACCCATGACCTTGGTGATAGTGTAAGGCCCATAGCGAAGTGGGAGGAGCTTCCGATGGGGCCTTGTGAGACACTCCTTCTGCAAATGTAACTAGACTTTGTCACCAACCTGAAACTGGTGTGGTATCCTATGTTGATCATAGCACTTCTTTCACTTAGCATTAGATTTCTACAAAATATCCGAGACCTATTGGTGGATGTGTTGAATCTGCTCAATGAATCTAGTGGCTTTTTCTATCACAAAATTATCATGGGAATATTTTTCCTGTGTGGTGGAAAGAGGAAGTGCAACATCAATGGTTCCTAAGGGTTGGAATCCCAACCCCACCTGAAATGGGCTATGGTCGGTGGAGCTATGGAGAGCGTTGTTGTAACTGTGTTGAACATAGGGGAGACTCTTGTCCCATGTACGTGGATTCTTATAGTTGTACATGCATAGGATGTGCACAATCATCTGATTGATGACCTTTGTTTGGTCGTCTGTTTGGGGGTGGAAAGCAATGGATTTTTTTATCTTGGTGTCCAATAGTGACTAAAGACTAGACCAAAATGTGTTGAGGAACTTGTTGTCCTGGTCAGAGATGATGGTTTGTGGTATCCCAAAGTGGACCCACACTCATTATAAGAAGAGATTGGAAGTATCTGGCACTGTGATATTCTTCTTGCAGGCTGTGAGGATGGACATCTTCAAAAACCGATCAACGACCACAAATACATAGTCATTTCCTTTCCTAGTAGATGGAAGGCTAGACATGTAATCCATTGAGATGTATTCCCAAGGATTCTCAGGAGTAGGAAGAGGGGTGTATAAGCCTTGCTTCTTTATGGTTGGCTTGGCAATGGTAAAGGAAGTGAAAGATATGATATACTTGCTAAAGTCCTATCAAAGTTTTGGCCAATAATTTTTTTTCTGAAGAATGACCATCTTGAATGTGGAAAATAGTGACATTCGTGCCTGTAACAAAGTGCTGATAGGTGGTGGCAAAGTCCAAATCTTGGCAATAAAGTTGGGGCCACTCAGATGCTTCATGACCACAGGAATGGAGCATAGTGGTGAGTGCATCCATAGGAGATCGACTAAGGTAGTCAAGGACATGATTTGAGGTACCTGTCTTATACTTGATGTTGAGATGGAACTGTTGTAGGTAGGTGGACCAATTATTATGGTAGTCATTCTGCAATTTCCCCTATGTTTGTAGGAACTGCAGAGGCTTGTGATCAATGTGTATGATCGTATCCTTTCCCATAATGTAATTTTTCCATTAACGATAGGCTTGTACAATGGAATACATTCCATTGTCATAGGTGGGGTATATTCAAATAGTATCTGAGAGTGTCTCACTATGGTATGCCATTAGATTACAGTGTTGAATGAGAGATGCGCTCACAACATAGTTAGATGCATCAGTCTCAATCTCAAATGGTTACTGCAGATCTAGCAAGAAGAGTACTGGAGCTGAGCACAAGAGATGCTTCAGATCATCAAATGCTCATTGGTGTTCGTTCCCCCACACAAACTTGGCCCTGCCACTGCCCTTGGTCACCTGGATGAGGGCCCATGCAATATGGGAGAATCCCAACACGAACTGTCGATAGAAGTTGGCTAGTCCCAAGAAGCTCTGAAGCTCATTTAGTGTGGTCAGGGCTGGCTAGTTATAGATGACTTGAATCTTAGCTGGAACAACATGTACCCCATGGTCATCAACAATGTATCCCAAGTATTGCACCATGTTCATGCTAAAAGAGAATTTTTCTAGGTTGGCATATAGCTTGTGCTGTCACAGAGTGCTCAAAACCTACTGAATATGCCGCATGTGCTCCTCCCACATTCCGCTGAAGATGAGGATGCCATCCAAATATACCACCACAAAGGAGTTGGTGAAGGGTGTCAATACATCATCCATCAACCTCACGAAAGTGGTTAGTCCATTTGTTAAGCCAAAGGGCATGGCTAGCCATTCGAAGAGACCTTATTTAGACTTGAAGGTTGTCTTCCATACATCAGTTCGATCGATGGAAACTTGGTGGTAGCCAGAATTTAGGTCAATCTTGCTAAGGAAATTTCCCCTCTTGGGTTGGTCAAGAAGGTCATCAATCATGGGAATGGGGTACCGGTTCTTGACTGTGATTTTGTTTAAGGATTTGTAATCAATGCAGAGTCACCAAGTCCAGTCCTTCTTCTACACCAGTACAATCAGATTTCTACAAGGGGAGGAGCTGGGTATGATGTGCCCCTTTTGAAGAAGCTCTTGGATCTGACTCATGATTTCATCATTTTCTATCGGCGAGCAAAGATAGACTGGTCCATTAGCTAGAGGTTCACTGAGGTTCAGATCAATTGGATGCTTGACTTGGCAGTGTGTCAGTACCTATGTAGGTGAGGAGAAGATGTCTTTGTATTCTTCCATGAACCTGCCCACTTGCTTTTGTTGCAAAGATAGGATCTGTGTAGAGGCCATGGATGTGGTGGCGACCTTCTTCTTACTCTACACACTAATAAAAAAGAAGACGAACTTCTCGGCCTATGAAATGACCTTACTGCATTGCTTAACAAAGATTAAATAAATAATAGTACGCGACGCTACCTCTAGTATCCTGTATGATTTTCTACCCAAAGTAATAATAACACTAGAAGGTCTAGACTCATACACAACACAATGCTTCCAAAAATATTGTTGTCCTAAAAGAACATCACAAACTTCAAGGGGAGAAATATCCCACAGTACCTCATATTTGAAAGGATTGATGTCGTAGGGCAGACGACACTGTTGGTTGACACGAATATCTCTTACTTGGCAAAGCCAGCTGATGGTGTAGGGCTATGGGTCTAGTGCCATTGGAATGTACAACCACTTGATGACCTCTGATGAAATTAGGTTCTTCTAACTACCACTATTGACAATGAAATGAAGTGGAGCCCCCTTTACCTACATCTGCGAGTGAAAGAGGCATTCCCCTTCCTTTGGTTCTTCTGTTTTGCTTGGCCGGACTTTAGTGGTAGAGATAGTGGAACTGGGTTCAACATTGATAATTTGCTTCCCTCCTTCAGGATTTGATTCAGAATCAAAATCGGCCTCTGACTCGGAATCCTTCAGTTCAACCATGAGTGATTTCTTGGAGCGACATTTTTCCGTGTTATGCTAAGGGATTTTATGGTACTCACACAATTTTCCCATGTCCTTCTTCACCTTCTCATTTCCCTTCTTGTGTTGCGACTTCGACTAGTTGTCCTGAGGGCGACCATCTAGACTTTCTCCCTTGTTGTGTGGGTTGGGGCCGACTTTTCCTTTCTTTGGCTGTGAGGGGTTTTCAGATCTAATATCTCGCTTTTTCTTCTTCAAATGTTTCTCGATCTTGATAGCGTATCTATAAGTTGTGCCCAATGAGGCGATGTCTAGAAAATCCATTTCTGTTTGAATGTATCTATGAAAACAACCAAGGTATTTGAGCACCAGATGACGCTCAAAGTATTTGATCCCAATTTGTTGTGTAGGGTATGGAAAATATTGGTGAAATCTGGTACTCTCTGATCTGTTTCTTGACCTAGGGTGGTCCATTTGGTGTACTGGTCCTCGTATCTTCCAACATGGTAGTATTGTTCTTTAATGGAATCCTAGAAGGAATCCTATGTTGGGGCCACCAAAAACATTGCAGATTACTCTATGACCCGTTTCTCAGAGTAAGTATCCCACTAGTCTTTAACATGGGGAACAACATTGAGGAGTGAAAAAGTGATATTTGTCCTATCAGAAAAATTGTGGACCAAAAAATACCCTTTGAGCAGATTCAACCATTTATCTACTGCATATGCATATATCAATCCTTCAAATAATGGAATATCAAAATTTACCTGTACCTTGAAGGGGGTTGCATGGCTCCTTGATGAAGATGCTTATCCTATGGGTAGTCGTCGAAGGATCTGCATGAAGTTGTCCATCATTTTGTTCCTTTTTTGCATGAGGGTTTCCTCGAGAAACATTTTAATATGATCTCCTGCTCCATTTTATTTTCCTCCCCCATGGGTTTTTATTAGGCTCGGCACGACCGATATTGAAATGGCTCGATTGGTTCGAGTCCCAACTTCTGTACCCAGATCTTGTTGGGTCCATGCATGAAGAAAAATATATGAAGAGCAGACCGCTCTGATACTAGTGATCCGGATTTAGGTGCGGAACAAACTAATTAAAAGACTGAATACAATAAACACGAAGATATGAAGAATAACACAAATATCCAGTGAAAAATATCTTCTATTGAATAATGAAATAGGCTAAAACTGTAAAATTGCAGAACTGAAACACTTGCTCGAATGGTGGTAGCTATCCCTGAGAAGAGATCTAGCTGCTACGTGCATCCATCTGAGCAGAATGAATTACAGTGAGGCTCTGGAGGCATTTTTGATATTACTCATGAATTCCAAAACACTAGACATCCAAAATCCCCACCCTAGGAGGTGAAACGTCAAAATTCATGTGGGCCCCTATGGGTAAGTTGGTACCTCAACTTCTCGGGGTCATAACTTTTGCATACAAACTCTGTTTTAGCCATGTGATAGACCATTGGAAATTTCTTTCAGATAAATACACATCTCATTATCAACATCTAGCTTTGTCTATAGTTTGACTATGGCGAGCCAAAAAAAATGTTTAGTCCTCCAAAACATCCCTAGAAGTACAACAAGATGTGCTGACATGAAAAAATACAAAATAAGCCAGTTGGATTAGGTGAGAAGCCACCAATATCCGCCTGGAAGATGTGTAGGGATTTAGGGAGCCCCAAAAGTGTGGAAACCACAATTACAAAGAAGTACAAAAGAAAGTGTTGAACTAAAAATGGAAAAGAGTAGCCAGTTGGAATAGGTGGGTGGCCACCAATAGCCAACTGGATCAATGGGATTGTGGAATTCCCATTGAGTCTTCCCCGACTCTAGAATTGTGAATTTGATCCCTAGGAAAAAAATTACTTTAGGATTTTCCAACCAACCCAGAGGCCAAACTTGTCATTTTATAACCATTCAATTGCAATAGTTTACAGAAGAACAATAAGCACTATTACCATCAATTTCACGTGAGGCACAATTCATCACAATTACAGAGATTCAAATCATGCATTTCAATTCTAGTACACAAGGTATATGAAATACTTATCTATTATAGTCGATCATCGACCAAATGACTATGGGTGTTCACCTTTTCACCCAACTGTAGGATTGGAGGAATTCATTATTAGCGCTCTGGCCACCCTTGTACCAAGCCATGCTATCACTAGGGAAATTTTGCAAGTTCTCAGAGATATTTCTCTGTCATAGCCTCTACGAGGATTATCATATGCTCCCTCAACATCAAGCTCGTTACCCTATTATTAGGTCATGTTTTTTGTGAATTCTCCGAGATCCTTTCTCGTATTCTTTCCCTTTAACCATAACAACTTAACTCCTTTTGTTCTTCTTCTCAGCTGGAGAGCCTCACGCGCTCCTCCTATTTCTGAATGGTATCCTACTTCTCTTGCATGCCTTGTCCTTTTTTCCCCAGGGAGGTTTAGGACCTGTCCTGTTCTTTCTGTCAGAAGGAACTTGGGTCAGTCTGGGCCTGCAGGAAAGCTGCACTCTGTTGTACTTCGGGCTGACAGTTTTCTATCTCCTTAGCGAGACTCTCCATGCTTCCATTCATGGGGGTAGTTGATTGTTCAACCACCAGTCCTTATTTCATTAACTAATTTTTCCTTGGGATCATGATGAGACTTATTATTTCAACAAAGAGAATTTGGGTCATTTTGACATAATGAACCCTCTCTACAGTTTCCTCTCTCTTTCCTCTAGTGTTATCATGGCCAGTACTTAAAGTCTTCACCCCCGCAGTCAATGATTGACAATATAAACAATAATACATTTACATTGTTCACATGCCATAGCATGGTAATCATAATTGACAATTAATTACAAGCTGGGGGAAACATGGGTGTTACACTCATAGTTTAGAGTTTGGATCCACTCCATGTCTTCATGCACCAGGAAAATAGAGTCTGACAAGGCTTTGGTAATGTGCATGTAGACATAGATCCTGGTATAGGAGGTGTACTTGTTGGTTTTATTTTTCTCTGCTATTTTGATGAGGTTACCCAGAGCGTTGTCGATGTCTTTGAGGGTTTCATCATCCCAATATTATTGAGGAAAGGAGTAGAGTCTGATCCAAAAATTTTCCCAGGTGAAGTCTTCTTTGTCTATATTAAAGCGTTATGTTCAATTCTGAAGGTATAAGCCTGTTGAATTGAAGTAGGGGCCCCTTTCTAGTATTTTGTCTCTTTCATCGAGCCGAGTGGAGATGATAGTGAAGAAACCTTTTGAGCCAAGTTGGATGTCAAAATGTGCTTTGGGTTTCCATTTTGCTGCGATCCAGTTTAGATGTGTTTCATCGACCAGATTCCGATGAATTTTCCTATGAGCACGTAAGTTTTCATTTGTTCAATTATGGCATTGATGCGAGCTGGAAAAAGCTCAATCCTTGGTATTTCCTCTTATCACCTGTGATCTTGCATGGGTTCCTGGGTATGGTGATTTTTCGGCGCAGGCTCCTGAGTTTTTCCGGAAGCATTGTTTAGGGCTTCTTTGTATGAAAGGGAGGATCCCTCGACTCCTCCCTTGGAGGAGGCCATGGAATTCTGGAGCTAGCATTCCAGGACTATGGATACCTAGACGAGGGTGAGGGAAGAAAGGGGTTTGCGCAGAGCTAGGGTTGCATGCATCAACGAAAAAGGTGGATCTCGATCTCCATCACTCTCTACTCTAGAACCTTCATTTTGTTAGGTCTTCTTACATTGACTTGTTCACATTTATTAAATAGTCCTTATTAACTAATGTCAAACTTTATTACATGGAAATATATTGTTCTACCTACGTGAGGGGTTAGAGAGGTTAGGTCCCTAACAAATTGATATAAAATCCAAATTCTAGACTTCAAGTAAAAAATTCTAGACTTCAAGTAAAGGGTGGTGAGTGGATCCATGCAAAAGGAGGTAGTACTTCATTAACCATTGTACACCACCTAGTTTTAAAATCCAACGTCGAAGGAGATTAATATTACGCGTAGACAGTATTGAAATTATAAATGACGAACATCTGATGCATATCCAAACTACATGCCAATGCCAAAGTTAATGACATTTTACCAAAATTATGAACCATCATAAATATGTTTTACCTACTTACTTGTCGCTTGCGCTAAACTGCTAGATAACAAATTTGAATTTATTTAACTAGCAAAATTCCATCCCAAGAAATAATGATGGTTTCTCCAACTAATTGGAAGTGAACAATCCATATAATATTATTTTTATATTAATAACTTCTTAAAATATTATTAATAACATATAATTATAATTCTATACATACTTTTATATTTGAGGACATCCTTAAAATTAATTGTGTGGCTAGATTTTTGTTTTTACAACATTTAAGATATTTAATAAGTTAAATACCATAAA
>JASDQU010585907.1:52143-67799 GCA_032191745.1 Picea mariana | reverse complement strand
GAGAGTGAGCTCTTGGAGGGTCGATTACAAGGATATGACTGGGCGGAGGGGCAAAGTTCTCGGGAGGGGGAAAATATTCCATGAGAGGGCCGCTACCAGGGTCATTGGTGGGAATTGGGGTGGAGGGATGGTTTTGTTGAGGCCTAAGATGACTGGTGATAATGAGGGTGAGATGGGAGGGGGGGAGACGATTGTGTCTAGTGAAGGCACTGTAATACAGTGGGTCTCTCCTGGACTTTCCTCGCTCCCTGGGCATGATGCGAGCCTTGATGAGCATAGGAGGGAGGGTTCTGGGTGGGTACAAAGAAAAAAGGCTGTGGAAGATCCATAAAAGGCCGAGGAGCAGACGAGAAAGATGCCAAGGAGGAATGAGATAATGGTTCAACGTCCCAACCTTCATAGAACCTTGCGAGTTGACGTGGGAGGGATCCATGAAGGCTGAGGTGACTGCAAGCCTGGTGCATGTACACCCAGCCTAGTTCATTCATGGCTCCCTTAATTCTCCTTGGAGTGCCCAATGCACCTCCATTAAGCCACTGTGAATGCGGGTCATTCAAGTTGGGGGGACGATAGGTTGGCGACAAGGATTAATAGCTCCCTATGCTTCCTGAAACCACCTGACTCTCATTGCCATCCACTTGTCACCCCATCCGATGGTTAATAATATATTTTTAATAAAATGTAAATTTTTATGTTATTTATAAAATTTGGTAATTCTCTAACTTGTCAAAAATTTACCTAAAATCATTTTATATTATAATCATTTTCAATATTAAGTTTCTTATAACATTAAATGTTATGTAAACTTTTAAAAGTCAAAATTACTTAATTTCTTCCTTCAATTACCTTTTATATATATATATATATATATATATATATATATATTTAATTATTATCTACTAACAACATTCAACTCAATGTAGCTTTTTTTTCAAAAAGTTAAATAATTGTTTTCCCTTTCTTTCTTTCCATTATTTTGTGTATATGGTATATTTTTAAATTTTTTTAATTTAAATTTGATTTCATATAATCTAAGATTAATTGTGTTCCTTTTTTCCTATCCATTATTTTGTGTATATGATATATTTTTAATTTTTTTTTAATTTAAATTTGATTTCATATAATCTAAGATTAAAAACATTTTCTCTTTATACATAACATTGCACTTTCTCACTCCATTTTCCCATTTTTCAATGCATTTTCCCATTTTGAATTTTCAAATGAATATCTCAGTTATCTAAGTGTTAAAGAAGTACAATGGGAAATGGTGAGTAAAATAATGAGACAAACAACTAATCCCCAATAGTAAGGATGGCAATGCAAATATTTTGCTCCAACTATTTTCCATTATTTGGGTTATATTTCTATATATATATAAAATATTTTGCTCCAACTATTTTCCATTATTTGGGTTATATATATATATATATATATATATATATATATATAAACAAGATACTAAATAGTGAAATTTTAATTTTAATAAGTAGTATACATTTATTTTAACTCAGTAATCATTAAAGATTGAGAGAATCAAATTTATGCAGATGCAAATTTTTAATATTTTCTCAAATTTTGCATTTTTAAAAAAATTTGATCCATAAATCTATGCTGGTTTAGTACACTAATATTAAAGTATTAAAAAATATTAATATATTTTTTAATATATTACTACCTCCCTAATCATTACATTATTTTAATAAACTATTAATTAAAACTAAAAAAAAAATATGAACACAACAAATTCAAACATATATATATTCTCTCTGAGCCAATGGAAAAGATGACAGAGAAAGACTAATTTCACAGGTCTTTTATCTAAGGCCTCGAAGCACAGGATTAAAGAAAATTTTTAATATTTTCTCAAATTTTGCATTTTTAAAAAAATTTGATCCATAAATCTATGCTGGTTTAGTACACTACTATTAAAGTATTAAAAAATATTAATATATTTTTTAATATATTACTACCTTCCTAATCATTACATTATTTTAATAAACTATTAATTAAAACTAAAAAAAAATTTGCATTTTTAAAAAAATTTGATCCATAAATCTATGCTGGTTTAGTACACTAATATTAAAGTATTAAAAAATATTAATATATTTTTTAATATATTACTACCTCCCTAATCATTACATTATTTTAATAAACTATTAATTAAAACTAAAAAAAATATAAACACAACAAATTCAAACATATATATATTCTCTCTGAGCCAATGGAAAAGATGGAAAAGATGACAGAGAAAGACTAATTTCACAGGTCTTTCATCTAAGGCCTCGAAGCACAGGATTAAAGAACAAATCGGATTCTCTTAAGATACAGTTTCCTGTACAACAAAGTTGCAAGCTTTTTTCCAGATCTACTTGCATATTATTTTGAACAGTGTTAGACGCAAAAATTGGGTATGTATTATGTTTTTTGATACATCATGTCRTGCTTAATATATGTAAATTTTTTATTCTTTTATTAAAACAAACAAACAGTATGTCAAACAAACAGTATGTGGTCCAAAAATAACTATTATGCAAAATTCAATATAGTTGGCTTAAGGTTTACAGAAAATACATAAGTATATCTATAAAATGTAATTTCGTTCACATTTATTGAAATAAAATTAGATTTTTTTAATGAGTGAAAAAATTTATTATTATTTTAATACATTATATTACATTAACATTTCCTATTTTAATTTGAATTAGCTACCTTGTTTTATAAATAAAAACACTTTTAACGTTCTTACTCCAATAAAAAAAAATCATTTAATTTGAAATTAGCTACCTTGTTTCATAAATAAAAAACAGTTTTAAAGATCTTACTCTAATAAAAGAAAATCATTAACTTAATTTATTATTAGTCACGTCTCTTATATATTTATATAAGTAAAGTTCAAATAAGAAAAGGCCTTAAGCGAGATATATATTTGATGAAATATATGACTCGAATTCAAACTACGAAGAGTTTTAAAGGAGATATATTTGATGAATCATCAAAATGTATTGCTAACTTCCAAAAATTCAAAATACTGAAAAAAATGAAATCTCATATCATTAAATYCGAGTTGTTTGGCAAATTTGATGTTTCGTCATGTTTTCATRATCACTTAACAAAGGTGAAGATGTTCGGCCAGCGAACTTTAACATGTCACTGAATCTATGTTATTCCTATCAGCCATTATAATGAAAATCGATAAGCCATACATATTTGTGTGAAGATAAAGGAAAAGGAACCTAGAACACTTAGGATGTGTGAAGATAAAGGAAAAGGAACCTAGAACACTTAGGCATCGTAAAATTTTACATTAAAAGGCACGACTGAAACTAAATTTTACAGTAAAATGCATGACTCACAAAATTTTACAGGATATTGCGGTGACAGTTTGAACTCAATTGTGATAAAATTTTGGAATCATTCGGCCAGAGAAAGAGTTATAATTAGTGGGAAAATGAATGAACGATTGAGTGAATCATTTAAGTCACCTTCATGCATGTGTCTTTTTTAGTCATGTATATATATTAATTTTTTTTCAAGAAAATTAAATTACTGATTGGTGTTTATCATCGCTTTTTTATCCATTGGATATCATACTAGTGATTGTCATATAAATTTGATTGAATTTATATTGATGAAAATGTAAAAATAGATTTGATATAGCCAAAAACTTTTATAACACTTATTAGCATTTTGAAACACCCTAGATTATAGAGTCAATCATTCAAATTTGTTTAACAAATGTAAAAATAGATTTGACATAGTCAAAAACTTTTAAAACACTTATTAATATTTTGAAATACCTTTTAAAATATAAAATATAAATTATAGACTTAATTATTCAAATCTACAATTTCAACCATTTTTAATAAAAATAAAATTCTTGAACAAAAATTATATAAAAAAAACTTTCAAACTAAGACAGAAAAAAATCGTTGAGATAATCAAATTAAATAGCATTACAAAAATCAAGGAATCCCAGAATCTTGGTATTTGCAAAGCGAACCAAAGACACCTACTCACAAGTTTTTCAGAATAATTCAGGGAAAGGTAAGTATTCTCATGGCGAGTGGGCTTTGCCGGACGCAAAGCGAACCAAAAAGGATTCACTTTGGCCCATGACACTTATCTCATGGCCTTTCTTGACAAGAATGATAAAATGGATAGCAACAACACTGTGAACACTCTTTATCCATATTATCACTCTTGTCTAGAAGAACTGAATCATTTTTTGGTTCGCTTTACGTCTTGCGAAGCCAACTGCCATTCCAATACTCATCTCTCTGACTTTTCTGAGAAAAAGTTGTTAGGAGGTGGCCTTGGTTCGCTTTGTCCCTCACTTATTGTGAAAAAATTGTGGGGAGGTGGCATTCTCTGCAACCAAATATCAGACATACAACAGAGAAATCTTGATCTGATAGTTGCAAAGAGTTGTTTTGTTAGACTTTTCAACTTATAATCCACAAACTTGTTTCCCAACACCCCGAATTTCAATCAATTGCAAGTTCTGACACATTCACCTGAACGACAGTAGATTTTAGTCATGCGCATTGAATGGCCTGCACAAAGTCTTTGGTCAACAGTTGATTTTGCTCATGCTCATTGAATGACCTGAACCTATCATTAAACGACTTGAACAAATTCAACAGCTTTCTAATCATGTTCATTGAATGGCCTGAACCTATCATTAAATGGCGTGAACAAAGACAACAGTTGATTTTTATCATGCTTACTGAATGCCCTAGACCTATAATCGAGATAAGGAGGATACCCATCCAACAAACCTCATTTCAACAGTTGATTTTGCGCATGCTTATTGAATGGCCTGAACCTGCCCGAACCTATAGTCGAGATAAGGCTGCCCATCCAACAAACGTTACGGTACACTGCCTTGCGGTTGGAATCACGCTGCCCAACCACTCAAGTCACGAGGAAAAATATAAACATCATATTCTTCATTCACTCATTCGGAACCGACCCGATCAGACTTTTTGGAATAGGTGCCGCCCATGCCTTTGTAAGGAAAGTTAGAGCCCAATACCTCTTCTATTATAATCACAAGAATAATATTCATCCACTCTAGCTAACCTATATATATTTTCAAGCCGAATAATGAAATTGGGGCAAAAGAAGAGGCAAAGTAGAGAAGGAAAGGTGATTTGAGAATTGGGTTGATTTTGAAATCAGGCTATAAGAGCATTTAGAGAAGACTTTGAACAAGATTGGAAAAAAGAGTTCAAAGTTTGAGGAGGGAGACCCTCAAGATAAAAGAAACAATCTAGTGATGTGTTGTTGTGAGCAAAGTTTTCTGTTCAATGAGAGAGGTTATCTTAAATGTAAAGTTTCAATTATACTTCACATCATTTGGAATAGGGAACCCATTCATTCTAGTGGGACAACCACTATTATTAGAATGTGAAATGAAAGTTGTAAAAAAAGAAATACAAAATACAGTCATATTCTACATATCCTAGCTAGACATGTATCTAAACTAATAAATACAAAGTTATATATATATATTATTACTTTTAGAACGCAAATTTATTGAGAGAAACATCAAAAACATATACACATATATGAACATTATAGAAATGTAGAAAACAATATTATCAAATTACTATTCACAACCTCATATTCATCATCTCAAAGAAAACATTTTAGAAAATCAAAGAAAGAATGTATCTTTTTCCATATTGAAATGTCTACAACACTAAATATACAACCTTACATTATGTTCAATAATATAACGAGCACCAAGTAGTTCTTTGCACACATTACTAGAAACCAAGATTCTCCTCAAAATTGCCCTTTAAGGTTTATTCTCACCAAAATCCATAAAAGAGTTTACGAAGGATCAAAAGGAAAAATCCTCTTCCTTAGCTAGTCGATTCCCTTTTATATTTTGAATTCATAATTGTCTTGTGAACTCCTGGACTTCCTTATTAACAATTATGACTCTTGAACTTCTCTTCTTTCTTTTATTGTTTTCTTCTTCTGTTTTTTAAAAGAATATTCTACAGATGAAGTTATAATTGACCATGTGCCTTGTCATCCAAATAATATGATCACACCTCATGCTAAGAACTTCCTATCATATACCCGGAAAATTAATGATCAAAGGCAACTTCATAGGTTATCAATTCTTTGGGCATTATTCTGACACCCCTCTTCAATGTACTAAGATATGAAATAATCAAATTTATTTATTTTGAATGGTTTGTGATGTATTCTTTTAAGTTCTCCTTAGAGATCCTTGAACTTATCCCAATAGCAATCCCTTTACCTGCAATAATCACGTCTAGGTCATTTAACACGTTAGTGATAGGTTGGGGTGATGTCATGTCTCCATGTTGGTACAGGGACAGACCCAGGGTTCAACTCTTAAGAGTGCACCAACAAAACCCTAACTACTGGCCCTTTCAGCAACACCTGCGAAGCAGATGAAGTCTCACCCGAGGTAGAGGCAGGGGTGGTTGTAGGACTCAAGTGTCTGCAACCTTAGTTGGGACATCGATATGTGATTATACCTTTTACAGGGAACTTAGCATAGATCATTCATCAATATTTAACCCTTATGGTACTTCGCGGATGGTACATAACATCGCAGTGAATACTTAGACTTAAAGATGATTCAGTACTTAGCCACAGAAATATAGATTAGATTCCACAGATCAAGCACTAAGCATATTATATATCAGATCTAACATTCATTCATATCTCATAAGCATGGAGCATAGCTAGATCTACTTAATCACAACAAACACTTAGCCAAAAAGGAGATAAACACATTCATAGCACAATACACATAGTTACCATGGCTCACCCCCACTCTGGGGCTATGTCCACAAAGTCTTCTTCTTTATATTATCTCGATCAAGAGGTTACAACACAGAGCTTTAGTGACCCTTACTTCGCATAGGACAAAAGATCTGTGCAGCTCGCTAGATCCTTCTTCCTTGCACTTCAACACAAAACTACAACAACTTTGCACTTAGATTTCTGATCCCTTTCAATTATGCACAAAGCACTTGCAATATACATCTGATCACACAGATCCAGCTACTAGCACTAAGCCTTTAGCTATATATCACATAGATGTACTACTACTTCTTACATTGCCTAAGTATCTATTTATAGATTACAAAATGGGCCTAAGCGTGGGTAAACCCATGAGTTGACATCCCTTTCCCTTTACGTCAACCCAAAACCCTAAAAGGTACCCAAAAATAGGTCTTTCTTGCTTCACATTGCACTCCATCTTTGGCAAGTTGTCGCAGTCTCAAAATGGTCAATTATGACCAAGTATTCTTCAAAACTTGGTCAAGGGCCAACAGGCCCCCAACACTCACTTGTGACTCGTCTCGAGTCACTTGGGTCTAATAAAGTCTGCCTTGAATGCCTCGAGCTTGGCTCGAGCTACTTCGACCTGTTGTAGTGCGGAAACCTCTTGCTTAGTAAAGTCCTAGATCACTATGTCATTGAGTGGTCCTTCTAGGCATGGTTCTGCAGTGAGGACAACTTGTTTGAGTTCAACTTCCTATCTTTCAAGTTCAGTGAACAATTGGCATACCCTTTCTTGGATTGGCTGAAGTCGTTGGGTGACTTCCATCACTCTACTTTGTAGTGTATGTACCTGTTGTTGGGTTGTGTGTTGTTCTGTGAACCTCTTCATTCTTTCAACTAGGGTCAAAGTCTTTATCTGTGCCTATAGCATGACTACATGCTTCTTTGCTTCTTGGAGTTGTGCCTCCAATGTCTGCAATTCTGGATTCTCTGCGAGGGTTTCATAAGTCTAGGCACTTCTAGCACTCAACTGCTTTCATTCCAAAGCAAAGGTTTTTAATTGGCCAACTGCACTTCGAGTGGTGGCATCTTTTAGATCTCTTATTTCCTGAGGGGTCTCGGGCACGATGTAGAGCTCCAGATCCATTATACGATGTTGGAGTTGTTAGATTACTTCTTCCAGTTGGGTCACTTGTTGTGGGAGACGGTCTTCCATCTTCACCTCTACAACTGTCACGGAGTGCAGTTCTTTGTCAATCCTTTCCTGAACTTCAAGTTGCTCTGCTAGCAACTTTGCCTTTTCCTTGTCCCGGTTCGCTTTCAGGTAAATCTTTTCCCATTCTACCTCCTTCTATTGTTCTAGAAGTTCTTTCTGCGCTTGCATCAAAGCATGGGTGGCTTGTGTTGTGTCTTCTTGAGCTCATCAAAGGCAAGCTTCGAATTAATCAATGATCCGGTGCAATTGAGTGGGCTCATCACCTATTTCTGATGGTCCTCTTATTAAGGGTGTTGTAGACACTACTTGGCTGGACTAGAGTGCCTGTTGCACTTCTTTGAGTTCGTGTTTGATTCGGTTGAAGAAATCCTCCTGGTTTGCTTCTTTCTTTTCTGTGAGCTTCAGTGAAACATCATTCAATGCGGCAATTAGGAAGTCGAAGTCATCTGGGGTAAGGGTAGTTTTAAGCGTGGTCCGAGTGGCCTTAGCTTTCTTTCGGGAGGAGGGATTTGGTGGTGTCATCTTTCTTTTCATGGAGGGATCCTCCTCCTCTCTAGGTGGGGTAATATCACCTCTATTTTGTTCAACTTCTGTACCACTTAGCTCGTCATCATCGCCTCCATGCACAAGTGAGATCAAAGTAGTCTTCACAGATGTGCTAGGGACATATTTGAATTCATCATCCTTCTTAGTCCTACTCGACCCAGGTGTATCCGGCATAGCTTCAGGGATTTCCTCGTCAGACATGTCTGAGGGGTCTACTGCAACAAGGAGGTCTGCCGACCATTCCTTGGTAATCTCCATCAAGTCATCCTCTGTCAGCTTGTAATAGGATTGGAGTTGTTGTTTATGCTTGTCACTGCACGCTGTAATATAGGTGAAGTGGTGATCCATGCTAAATTTCATCAAAGGTCTAAACTGATGAAGTACATTTGGGGTGATCTGCGGTGTAGACTGAGTTGCATTCTTCAGTTGGTTGAAGTAGGTGTGGAAGACATCATTGGACTACCACTTCTTGTTCATGTCTCTGGAGTACCACATCGTATAGTACTTTGTGGCTAGTGGTTCGAGAGGTTCAATCTATGGRAAAGTAGCTCCCTCTGGTAGCTCCCAAGTGATGAAAGCAATGAGTATGAGTAACCAACTAAGGTGGAACTCATACCCTTGGTCTTGTGCTCCTTTGCAATCTAKCTCTAACTAGTTTACAAGATACTACGCCCAATTCATCTATAGTCCCTCGGCACACTTSCCTGCGAGGTCAACTACGAAGCCAGTCACATGTGTTGGTATGTTCTTACGAACTAATTTTCCCACGATCAACTAACATGAAAGGCACACTGTGCTGCTCTGGATAGAGGCTACCTTGTAGCCTCGCATACCCTTCTCTACATCGCCATAAGTTTCCCTTATCCGCTATRCTAGTGCTTGGTTTGAGGTCTTKCTTGGGTAAAAGTCATGTGGATCAGGGCCTTGCATGCTAAGGCCTGTGATCCGATTGATGAAAGTTAGATCCATAGTGATGCGGCGGTCCAACTATAAATATCTGTTGTGGTAGAAAGAGAGMAACAACCTGACACATGTGTTGACTTCCTGGTGTTTKCCGAAATGAGGGATCTTCATTACGTTTAGTGTGGACTGTGCAAGGTTCTGGGTCCAGGACTGCAGGACAATCTTAGGATTTTTGCCTTTGGTCTTGGTTAGGTATTTATGCAAAGCTAACATGATGTAGGTTTTGCAATCTCCAAGGTTAAAATCATTAAATTTCAATGCTGCGAGCTTGTCCTAGTTAGCACATACTGCACGCAACCATTTTGGAAGATACGCAGTGATTAGGGTGTACTCAAAGGCCCTGCATACACTGTCGTGGTTAATATTTCCACTCAAAGGTGGGATGTAAACCAGAAAAATGCACGAGATCAGCTTGGCATTTGCAATATCATGTCTGTGATTTGTTCTTGTCTCGATCATGGTTCTGGAAGGTTCTGCTCTGCGATTAGTGGACGGAGAAGCTTGTCCTGTCGAGGATGCTTGCACACCTACAGACATCCTTCTCTCTAACATCACTCCCTCAACCATTAGGTCAATCAAAACTTCTTCAATGACTTTCTCAACAATGCTGAGCTCCTCTGACATACAAGCTTGGGTCCACTAGCTCAGGCATGAAAATGAATGATGATTAGTATGGGAACAAGGAAATGATCACAGAGTGAATTAATCTCAAGTTTGGTCTCAAATTCTCACTTAGAAAAAAGTATTCTCGGTGCGTGGCATGACGGACTAAGTAGGGAAACTTGGCAACAGGCTACTTGCAACGGATATGGGGCCTGCAGTAACTTTGTTCTATCCATTCGAGTGTTGTCCAATGGTCTATTGGGAACCCATAATTTCTTTTCGATCTATTCGGGGAGGAATTTGAATGGGTATATCGGTCCAACGACTGTATTGTTGCACCAAGACGAAGTGCCAAATTTTGTTGTTCTAATATCTCGGCGAAGCTCAATTCTTGTGATTTTTCCTTTTGTGAAGTTCCTTCGGGAGTCTTCTGTAACTTTCCGATTTTGGCCCTCTTATTACCTATGTTCCTAGCCTTTTTCCTAGTGAGCTTAGTCTCGGTCACCCTCTTTCCATTTTGAATATTATCTTCTCTTGACATAGTTGCTTCGCACTACCTAGGATCTTTCCTTAGATCCAAGGGTAATACTCCTTCATCATATGGATTAGATATTTCGATCTTCTATGGTTCCTCTAATGCTCTTATAGCTTCGACATCCAGGTCCCTGGTGTTTAACAATGGAGATCTATTCTCGTGTCCCTCCATCAAGTAGGAAATCCTCCTAGTCATAAATTCCACGAGTTCTTGCTTCTTCTGTTCTAGGGCTTCCTTTTCTTCTTTCCTTAGGATCTAGTATTTTTCAATCCAGATCTTTCCTAACAAAGCTGGGAATGGGGCATGGTCCTCAATAAATATAATGACTTCAAACTCCTCCTCTGTCGAGGTTCCAGAGGTACTCATAGCTATCTGGGTAATTCTGCCGCAAAGGGTTACCATTTTGCCTTTAAATAATCTGATGGTTCCTAGTGAAGGGACCAGAGCATGCCTTCCTAGGGTTTCCAAAGTTTTTTCTGTCATAATATTCATCGGTGTTCCCTCATCCAGGGCATAGTCAATGTCGAAGTCTCCTATTCTTACTTCGATTTTCTCCTGTTCGTTGAATATCTCTGAAAAACTAACATCCTTATGATCATCTAGGGTTTCTTTTATTTTCAGTAACATGATCTCTGATTCTTTCTGGGGTTCTTCCATAGTTTTAGTCTCTTTATTTCCTTCAGAGTTTGTTTGTTCCATATTCAGTTTTTCAAGTCTAGAAATCATTCTAGGACAATCCAATACTTCATGGTCCATAACTTTACAACAAAGGCAGCTAGGGTTTCTACCAGGGCATTCCTTAGCAATATGTCCTGGTCTTCTGCAACTGTAACATAGTGTCAATCCTCTCTTTCTTTTAAATGACCCTCAACTTCTTTTGTACTGCGCACTAGGGTCATGGTGACTACCCTGCAAAAATTTCTTTCTAGGATCCTGCATCCATTGGTTAGTCCAAAAATTCTTTCTATGCATAGGTATAACATATCTATCGTTATTCTTATCAGATCTATCAAATATTCTTCCATCTAACAATGCCCTAGCATAAAATCTATCAAGCATACCTAAATTCGTGCTTCAGAAACAAAAAATTTCCACTTATCTTATCTATATAGAGCACAAATCTTACATATCTTACCTCTTTATGTAGATCTGACTTAGAAACTTCCACTTTAACCTTTCTTAGAGCATAGAGCATTCAGATATAACTTATTTTCTTCAGTATTCACCTCTTTTCTTGTATATCTGACCTCTTTCATTCAAATCTGACCTTTCTTTATCGACACAAAGCCTCATAGGTCAAGTAGAACACTGCGCACTAGGGCAACAGATCTACGCACAAAACTTATTTCGCACAAAGATTTTTCTTCTTTAGTTCCCAACAATTACAGTTCTTGTCCTAGCAACAGAACCATTTGTTGGCACAGGGGCAGAACCAGGGTTCAACGCTCAAGAGCACACAAACAAAACCCTAACTACCGACCCTTTTGGTAACACCTGCGAAGCAGATGAAGTCTCACCCGAGGTAGAAGCAGGGGTGGTTGCAGGACTCAAGTGTATGCAACCTTAGCTGGGACACTGATATGTGAAAATACCTTTTACAAGGCACTTACCATAGATCATTCATCAATATTTAACCCTTATGGTACTTCGCAGATGGTACAAAGCATCACAGTGAATACTTAGACTTAAAGATGGTTCAGTACTTAGCCACAGAAATATAGATTAGATTCCACAGATCAAGCACTAATCATATTATATATCAGATCTAACATTCATTCACATCTCATAAGCACAGAGCATAGATAGATCTACTTAATCACAACAAGCACTCAGTCAAAAAGGAGATAAACACATTCAGATCACAATACACATAGTTACCGTGGTTCACCCCCACCCTAGGTCTATGCCCACAAATTTTTCTTCTTTATATTATCTCAGTCAAGCGGTTACAACAAAGAGCTTCAGTGACCCTTACATCACACAGGACAAAAGATCTACACAGCTCCCTAGATCCTTCTTCCTTGCAGTTCAGCACAAAACTACAACAACTCTGCACTTAGCTTTATGATCCCTTTCAATTATGCACAGATCAGTTGCAATATACATCCGATCACACAGATCTGGTTACTAGCACTAAGCCTTTAGCTATATATCACATAGATGTACTACTACTTTCACTAAGCAATCACATATACTAATTCTTACATTGCCTAAGTATCTATTTATAGATTACAAAATTGGCCTAAGCATGTGTAAACCCATGGGCCGACATCTCTTTCCCTTTACATCAACCCAAAAACCCTAAAAGGTACCCAAAAATAGGTCTTTCTTGCTTCGCGTTGCGCTCCATCTTTGGCAAGCTGTCGCAGTCCCAAAATGGTCAATTATGACCAAGTATTCTTCAAAACTTGGTCAAGGGCCAACACTCCACATGGTGGAAGATTACATATTTTTATTACTTCTTCTTCATCTAACCACAAGTGGTTGAAATTATTCACCAAGGTGGTGATATGTTTCTCAAGGGATGCCCTTGTTGATTAGAAATTTGCTAGAGCTTCATAGTTGCATTGGTTCTCTCTTACATTCATCCTAGGTAGATTTTCAAGTGCATATTTTTCTTTTTCTTTCCACTTCTTCATCTCATCCATTCTCATATACACCCCATATAGTACCACTCTTTTATATCTAATGTTTTCTATGTATGTGAGAAATAGAGTGCATAACCTTGAAATTCATGGAGGTCATTATACATAAGCCTTTGGGTGATACTTAATTTATCATGTAGTTCAAAGGTGTAGGCTTGGAACTTGGATGGGATAGTCATGCCTTCTTTGTGGTGGGTCACCTCTTGTTCTAACTACTTGATTTTTGGTTTGTAAACCTCAATCTCCTTTACCATGTTTTTTATATTTAATTTAGAAGCCTAGGAAAGGGAAACTAGAATGGGGACGTTAGTCAAAGAAAGAATACATAAATTTCTTCAGTTTAGCGTATGAAAAATCTTATATTGTCTTGAAAACAAAGAAAAAAAAAGGGGATTTGCCCTAAATTTTTTGCATCGTTACATGACAAAGGAAAAAAAAAAAGAGGAAGTAATTTCTTTCTCAACAACTGCTTACAAACTAAGTGAAACCATGAATATATGCATATTAGTTGTTGGATAACATAGGTTCTAAGGATACAATAATTATCATGTATGAATAATCTTATCTTCATACCACATGTCTTTCCAATAGACTTTCATGTTAAACCAATTGTGTGAAGACCCTACTTCAAGATAAGGTAGTTTACCATTAAGAGGCACAAGGCTAGATATATGGAGTTTATTTCCTGACTTAGTTTGTCCTTACATGCCATCATAGTACCAAAGAGTTGCTATAAATAAGTGGTGTTTGAATATTTACTCATATTATTTTGTTCATGATCTCTTGGTGTCACTCCATTGCCATCGAGCATCTATATCCTCAACAAAGATACTTACCAAGGTATTTTTTAAGTATTCAAATACTATACCTAGTTATAGTATTCTAGGTGATTATTTCAGATTGAAAAAATCACACATAAAGATATGTAGGTGGATATTGAATAAAAAATATACAATTGACTATTAAAACTTATAAATTTTGATGAATATTATCAATACAATCATATTTTAGGTAAAACAATATGTGAAAATTTTAAGTGAAAATATCCAATTGGTGAACGTATTTTTTTAAAATTATGCCAAAAAAATAGCTCCAATTGGTGAAAATACGCCGCTAAAAAAATATCAATACCTACATGTCCCACATGATTTGAAACTCCTTTTCCAAGCCTTTATCTTTATTTTTTTTAGAGAGAGAGTGGATGGGGGATATCAATAAATATTTAGAATCATGTTGGATGATACATGTTTTCTAAGAACTCGTTCAACTTTTCCTGAGAGATAATAAGTATATCCCTTATACATACAAATTTGAGCACTGTGTTGAGTTCCTACTAAAACATTCATCACTATTATGTGAGTGAGTGAAGCCCTAAATATAACTAACAAGCCACTCAATACTTGAGTTTTGGGTTGTTCATGGCTCTACATTTTCCAAGATGTGTTCTACCATTGAGCTAATAGTTTAAATGCCTAGATTAAGGTTTTCTTGATCAAACAATTACATGACCCAATGATTTATCTATTGTGCTCATAGGATAGTTCCATGGATCCAAACAATTGTACTTAAAGATTCCTAATAATTCATGACACTTACCATTGCACACTCCATTAATATCAAGAACAAAACCATAATGGAAAATTTATAAGTAAACCAAAATGAAGTGAAGAAAATGATGAGGAAGTCAAGATGAAAAAGAAAAACAAGACTATGAGAAATATATTTGAAACAAAGGAAAGAAGATGAAGCATCATATGGATATTTCAAAGACAATCAATAAAATGAACCTATTTATATACACACTAATTGTCGAGGAGGAAACTAACTAAAGTACCTTTTTCATAAGTTGTCCTATTATCACCATTTATTTGCATGCCTAGCCCAAAATGTTAACCCTTATCGATATGCACCATCATATTCCATGTATGGGGGGTCTATGTCATGGTCTATGTGAAGCTCTAGGTCATCCTCTAACTCTATATCTAGCTCTATGTTGTGGTCTAGGTTATGGTCTATGTCAACATCTAGGTCATCATCTAAATATAGCTCTAGTTCTATGTCATGGTCTAGGTCATGGTCTAGGTCTATGTCATGGTCTACATCATGGTCATAGTATATTTCTAGGTCATGCTCGAGGTCTTTCCATGTATAGGTCTTGATATGTCTAGGTCAAGGCCATGTATTTGCTTGCAGTGTAGGGAGGGGGGCTACAGAGAGAGGAAGAAAGAGAGTGTGAGAGGGGGAGAGAAGAAGAAAAAGAGAGTGAGGGATAGGGAGACAAAGAGGTGGGGTAGAGAGTGAGAGAATGAGAGGAAGGGGGGGGGGAGAGGGAAGGGAGGCTATATATATAAAAAGAGAGAAAGGGGGGGAG
>JASDQU010585907.1:32953-49419 GCA_032191745.1 Picea mariana | reverse complement strand
ATGGAAGTAGAATTAGGGGAAAAGAGAAGGGAGAGAGAGAGAGAGAGAGAGAGAGAGAGAGAGAGAGAGAGAGAGAATAAGTATGATAGGAAAAGGGAGACAGAGGGAAGGTGGGAATAGAGATATATAAAGAGAAAAATGGGGGAAGAGTATAGGAGAGAGGGGGATATAGTGAGAGTGAGACTAACAAAAATGAGAGAGAGAAAGAGGTGGTAGATATAGGAAAGAAAGAGAGGAGAGATAATGTGAGGGAGGGGTGGGATAGAGGGAGGAGGGGGGTAGAGAGAGAATGTGTGAGTGTGGGAGGGGGGGAAGAGAAATAAATAAAGTGGGGTTGGACAAGGAGTGTTCGAGTGTGTGATTGGGGAGACAAAGAGAGAAGGTAGAGAGAGAGTGATAGGAATGGGAGGAGACATAGTGGGGAGGGGTAGATGTATGGGAGAAAGAGTGGAGAGATGGTGTGAGGGAGGGTGAGAGAGACAGAGAGGGATGGTGGAAGCGGTGGAGAGAGTGATCCAAAAAGGATCCGGAGAAGGCTAAGAACAACTCAGAATGCACAGAGGCAACTTAGGATGCTCATAATGGCTTCAATAGATAGAGAAAGGGAAAAAAATTAAATTTCCCAAAACTAAGTTAAAAAGGAATGATCACGAAGAACGTGTCGCAATATTTCTAATGGCACAAACAACTTTTCAAACAGAGTTATGGATCAAAATTTATAAGCAGCCAAATTTCAGGTCAAACTTGGTCAAAAAGTCAAAAAGTGAGGGTGACACGTGTCACCACTGCAAGGGTGACACATGGCACATCCGTAAAACTGACGTGGAAGAGTGATGAGTTGGCATGGGATGACATGGCCCAGTCATGGGATGCCACGTGGCAACCCTCTAGTGGTTGGCGTGTGACAAAATTATATGACTCCCCAAGAGTCGAACTCTTAACCTCTTAGCCCAAAGAACTTACAAACTCCGTGCTAGCCAACCTTCCACTCTATGGTTCTTGTTTGTAATATGGCAAGCATTTTATTTGAGTTAAATAATGGTTCGTATGGGGGGAGAAAAAGGCTAGGCCTTCAGCCCAACCCTTGGTTCTAAGCCAACCCATGTGACTATATATATATCGCCAACTGTATAACACATGTCCCACCAAAATCTCCGCTATATATGGCATGTCCACTATATATATCCACCCACCATTTAAATAAACCAACTGCCAAAACCACCTCCAGAAATAACATAGAATCTCCACCAATTATTTCGCCAACCACCAAATAGTATTGATCTAGGTGGATGTCGGTGGACACCCACCTTTTCTAGCTGTCTCAAAACAACGTTCTCACAATTTTGGTAATTTACTATTTTTCACAGTTTTTTAGGTCCTGAACTTCCAGAGTCATTTTGAGGCCCTAAACAACATTTTTTGGGTATGTAGCAATTGACAAGTTTCATCATGAAATTTTTGTCAACAATTGTAGTCATCATATAAATCTTTCCAATGGGCTATCGTATGCCTAAAACGAAGATTGTATGCAAAAGTTATGACCTCGGGAAGTTGATGTACTGACTTACCCAAACGGGGCCCACATGACTTTTGGCGCTTCATCTCCTAGGGTTAGGTTTTTGGATGTCTAGGGTTTTTGACAGTCTTGTTTATTGTAAAAAGGCCTCTAGAGCCTCATTGTAATCATATTCTTGTGAATGAGCACAACCATCACATCTCTTCTCAAAGATGAGCCACCACCATTCCAACAGGCTTGTTTTCTGTTGCATTTTACAGTTTTAGCTTATTTCCTTATTGGATAGAAAACCAGTTTTATTGTATCTTTGTTATTCCGTGTTAAGCATCTGTTAATAATATGTAGTCATTCTATTATGCTCGTAAAATACGGATCAAGTATGCCAAAGAAAAGAGGATTCCATGAGATTCGATCTCGGGACCTCCGCTAACCAAAGTTCTTAATATAGCTCCACTAACCGGCGTGCCAACTGATTCACTTATTGCATAGCCGTCAGAATTTTGTATAAGAAGGGGCCTCCACCAGTGTTCAGGAAAGAGGAGAACTGAGCACACCCATATAGATTTGACACATTTTTCGAGATGGGGGAACACTTTTCGAGATTTCTCAGTCATTTATTGCAGGAGCAGTGGCACAAAAACTGAAGTAAGGGTGTCTCTTGGGCTTGAAAGTGTCAGACTTGGATCAAGGCATGGAGACAACCATTTTTAGGTAATTTGACGCCACCAACATAGTGGTGATGTTATTTTTTTGATCTGAGCGAAGCTTCTACAACTTAACTCCAGAAAGAGGTATACTTATGTATTTTTCCCAATTATTTTGTGGAGCTAATAATAAAACCTACCCATTTGAGAGCAAGACCTGAAGATGTAGTCCACCAGGGACGAAATCCGTTATCAAGTTTTTGTGTTCATATTGTATGCTTATGTCTCTTTCCTTTTGATATTTTCCTTCTTTATGGTGTATGTTAGTTTATTCTCATTTAATATGATTCTTTAATAAGTCACCTGACGAAAAGATCTCGGATTAGAGAGAGTGAGAATAATTGTGAGAGGAAGGGGGGATATAGAGGTAAATGGGGGTAGAGATATATAAAGAGAGAAATGGGGGGAGAGTAGAGGAGAGAGAGGGAGGGGTATATAATTAGAGTGAGACTAACAATGAGAGAGAGAAATAGGTGGTAGATGTAGGAGAGAGAGAGGAGAGATATTGGGAGTGAGGGGGAGAGATAGAGGGTGGATGGGGGTAAAAAGAGAAGGTGTGAGTGTGAGAGGGGGGACGAGAAAGAAAGAGAGGGGGGATGGACAAGGAGTGTTTGAGTGTGTGAGAGGGAGGGAGAGGGTGACAAAGGGAGTGGGCAGAGAGACAGAAAGTGGGGAGGGGTAGATGTATGAGACAAAGAGTGGAGAGATAGTGAGAGGGATGGGGGAGAGATAGAGGGAGGGAGGAGGGCGTGTAGAGAGAGTGATAATGATTGTGAGAAGAAGGGGGGAGATAGAGGGAATGGAGGGTAGAGATATATAAAGAGAGAAATGAAAGGAGAATAGAGGAGAGAGAGATAAAGAGGTGGTAGATGTAGGAGAGAAAGATAGCAGATATAGTGGGAGGGAGGGGGAGAGATAGAGGGAGGATGGGGGTAGAAAGAGAATGTATGAGTGTGAGAGGGGGGGGTGGAAGATAAAGAAAGTGAGGGGGGATGGAAAAGGATGGGGTGGGGAGAGATTGAGACTGATTGTGAGAGGAACGAGGGAGATAKATGAAAGGGGGGTAGAGATATATAAATATCTTAATGGGGGATAGAAAGTGTGTGTGCGAGAATGTGGAAGGAAGAGAGAGGTATAAAAAGAGGGGAGGTAGAGAGAGGTAGGCAAAGGATGGAGGTAGAGAGTGAGTGTGTTAAAGTATGGGAGGGAGAGGGAGGAAGAAATAGAGGAGGGATAGAAAATGTATGTGTGAGAGTGTGGGAGGGAGACATAGGAAGACATTGAGGGGGGATAGAAAATGTGTATGCGAGAGTGTGGGAGGGAGAAAGAGGAAGAAAAAAAGGGGAGGTAGCGAGTGAGTGTTTGTGTTGGAGGGAGTGAGAAGAATACATATAGGGGGGATAGAAAGTGTGTGTGGGAGGGAGAGAGAGCAAGGCATAGTAAGGAAATAGAGAGAGTGTGTGAGAGTGTGAGAGGGAGAGAGAGGTAAATGTAGGAGAGAGGGGTGGATGTAGGAGAGAAAGAGGAGAGATAGTGGCNGGGGGGGGGGTGGATAGAGATGGAGTGGGTGTGAGAGTCTGAGGCATGTCAAGGTAAGCTCTATTTGTAGGTATTTCCATGCCTTGTGATGTCTAAATATTTCCATGTCTAGGTATTACCATGTATAGGAGTGTGAGGGAGAGAGAGGGAGACAAACCAGGGGGGTTAGAGAGCAAGAGTTAGAGTGAGATATCGAGGGGGGGTATATGTAGGAGAGGGAGGAAAAATATAAAGAATAAATGAAATAATTTTTAGGAGTGTGTGCACGCTTGTTTGAATTCAAATTGTTTGGGAGGGATTGACAAGGTGTATGTTGACTTGGTTGGCTTGTATTTATGTTTGGGATGACAAACCTAGTTGTTTGGTATGAAAATTCATAAAAACCTTCATTTTTGTGAATACCACTCTATATATTTGTCTTTGACATTATTTTTATATAGGCTAAACAATTCATTTGTTGATGAAATTATATACATAGATAGAGTTGGCTATGCAGATTTCAAATATATATATATATATATATATATATATATATTAAATTATTATTGTTTATCATTTTTAATATATTTTTGTCTTCACATATATCAAAATCATAGAATACACACCTCTCTTATTTCTACTATAACTTTTTCTCATCTTAACCATTTCTCAAATGAATTATATGCAACAATAGAGGAGACCCATAAGTATGATCTATAAAAAAAATGTTTTGATCATATTAAGACCCTTTTAAACTGCATGAACAAAAGATGTATTAATTTCAGGCATATGTTGACTTTGATAATTTCCAAAAAATATAAAATTAATATTGAATTTCCAAAAAATAATCGACACAAAAAAATGGGTTCTCTACAAGTATGCAAGTTTTTGGAATGAAATTCCATCAAAAAGACACTCAACACCTGCATGAACAAAAATTCTATACCTTATATTTTGTTGGAAAAATAAGATACCACTATTAGAAAAAAACAAATTTGACCTAGTTATTCACAATGTCTATGAATAAAAGTTGTATATTCTAAATCTATTTCAATTTTTGACGTTTCGTCTTCTTACACCATATTCAAATTTATTGTAAAAGTACCTTGAATAATCCCTCCAAGTTAATTGATTGTTGGTTTTCCAAGTTTGCATCGCCACTAACGCGTCATGAGAGACCATCATTAGCTTGCACTTACCCAGGTCTATTAAAACAATTCTCAAGACAAAAACTTCACATGCCTCCTACTCTTATTTATACTAATTCTATCTTCTAAAGATAATTCTAGTATAATATCCTTCTAGATAAAAACTCTTCTGTTAGGTCTTAATTTATTTTGTAAATAATGGAAATAATCTATTAAAAATATAGTAGAGATACAATTAGAAAGTCACAGAGATTGTCCCTGGTAATGGACAAAACTTGGGCCTGCCCTTAATGGGAAACTAGGCAAGGAAGAGAATTGATTATTCTCCCTACTCTTGATGGGAAACCATGCTTACAAAAACTGAGAGCCAACTGTTTGTTTGCTTGCTAACATAAGACCAGAAAAAACTTTAAAGTTATAGATAAAAACACTAAAAAAAGAACAGAAGTCTAAGAATCAAGAGTGCTTTCTAGTCACGATGGGAGGGAGATCCGAATGAATTTCTTCCACAACAAGGTATCCATCGAAATTGCTGTCATTGTCGCTAGGGGAGCTAGAGTTGTCCGAGCATGGATCCTTAACGAAGAGGCCTGCACTCTTGATGAAGGGAGCCATCAAATATCTGTTCTTTCCTGGATCTATCACCACTGTTGAATTGTTTGTAGTCTCCTAAGCTGCTGAGGTTATAGGGTGGACCGCGAAAGGAGGAGGATGGGTGTCAGGAGAGGGAGGAGCAGAAGGAGGAGGATGAGTGGTGGGGGAGTGGGGTGAGCGAGGTGAGCTAGAAGGGATCCAAACAAAGATGCTCGGGAGGTTGAGGAGGGTTCATGCGAGAAGGTTTTTAACAACCCAATAACTGTGATGGTGATTAAAGGTGTGGCAAGATGCTGGGAGGGAGTCTAAAACCTCCTCTTCCTAATCATCTAGAAGTTGTCACAATGAGTTTGGAACATAGCAATCATAGCCGTCCTAGTTCAACATGAGGGGTGGGGGAGGAACTGTGGAGGCTTTCCCACTACGACCACTTCACCTTAAGGTGGGGGTGCACACCTGTAGGAGGCATGAGAGAGGACTTGTGATTTTTAGATTCTTCGAGGGAGAAGAGCGGCTACCTAATGCAAAGATCAGAGGGATACCACCTATGGAGAGAAAATATCTATCTCATGGAAGAGGCAAGAGAAAAATGGATGGAGAGGTTGTAGCTGGAAGGGAGATAGGTACCAAGAGGAGGGGAGGTCAAATCGTGTGCCATTAAGGTTACCAACCTTCACAAGTTTGTGGACTAATGCAGTGTACAGTATCCATGCAGGTGGGGGGCAGGGGCCATGGGAGGAGTTAAGGAGTGATGTCTCAGGAAGGGAGGGAATTTAATATGCATGATAAGAGGGTGAGGTGGAGCACACCCTGTTATCATGTTGCATGTTGAGGGGACTTGAGGAGCCTGCCAAGTGGACACCCGCATCCGGGGGAGAAGAATCCTTGAGTGCAATGTCGATACAAAATTTCCTGAGGGAGTGGTTGGAGAGCTCATCTATGGTTATTTCATGAAGTTCAGAGTTGTTTGTGAAGATTTCATTGGAAATTCTATCCGCCATGGAGTTTTCCTTGCGTTGGATGTGGAGGAGGGAGATGGAGTCCCTAAAATCCATAAGTTGAGCCAGATGATAAAGACCCTGGTCCAAGCGCCAACTAAGGGACAGTTTTGGTCTTTGAGAGCCATTTTGAAGATGGATTTCCATAGAGATAATTGGTTGAGAGTCTCCTTTAACTAAAAGAGGAAAGAGTTCTCTTTGTTGAGCAATTATGAGGCCATGGAGATGACCCAAGAGTTTGGCCGCTACATTTTTGTTGTCATGGAATATGGATCTGTAGTAAATACATATGATGGCAACTTTGTTGTCTTTGAAGACACGTCCAAAACCGGCAAAACCAGGATTACCTTTTGAGGCACCATCAGAATTGAGTTTGAGGAAACCGAGAGGAGGGGAACACCAGTGTACTGTGCTTGAGGGGGCCCTCGTGTGGGAATCTATAGAAGAGAGGGGGACCATGTGGGTGGTAGGAGTGATGTCCCATACATGAAAAATTAAATCTTCATTTGGATTCTCTTTAAATTCAAGGTCAGACTAGGATTGGAGATGAATTGTTTCTAGCATCTGTTTTCTGCAAATGGCCCAGAGGGTGTCTTCTAAGGAAGACCAATCTTCAAAGATGCAGTGGTTGCACTCTTTACACATGTTCTAGACTATGAATCTAGGGAGTAGATGCCAGATGTGGTTGAGAATTGTGTTCTAGTAGGGATTGTTGACCCATTTTTTGAGAGTATGAGTTATGTTTCCATGAGCCCGATCAAATTTCTACAGAGCATCACTTCCTTATCCCATCTGTTGTTGGAGAAAGAACAACTGTCAAGTAGATGGTATATGGATTCCTCTTTTTTTTGCAGAGAGAACATATCGATGTTCCAGAGAATCATCTTTTGAGGATGTTTTCCCAAGTGAGGATGCACCTATGGTGGACCAGCCATAGGAAGATTGAGATTTTTGGCCAAGTTTTGAGAGACCAAATATTGGACCATCCATGTTCTGGAAGATCTGGAAGGTGGGGTTAGAAGTTGATAGGCTTCTTGAAAGTGAAAATTCCTTTTGGCGAGTACCCCCATTTGAGATTTTCATTGTCTTGACTGATTCAAAATTTTCGATTGCTTACATATTGCACTATTTTATTTTTGGTTTATGTCAACAAGTGGACAAGGGAGATGTGGAGTCGTAACCATTTCCCAAATTTTTTTGATCCATAGTATGCTAGTGGTACTCAACCTTTGTATTTCCTTGTGGTGGTAAATTATGTTGTCTTTCCAAGATTGGAAGTTGTTTCCAAGAGTCCAACCAGAAATTTGCATGGGCATCATTTCTGATTTCCCAAAAGTTGTGTTTCATGGGAACCATTTTCGATTTCCCAAAAGAAGATTTCCAAATGAAGGAGCCTTGAGAGTTAGGAGTGAAGAAGATCAAGTTGTGAGGGTCCCATTTTGGGGAATATATTTTGTGCCAGAGCTATGCCCAAGGATTGGAGTTGTTGGATATCCAATTCCACTAGGCTTTCACGCTGAGAGTTCCATTGCACTTGATTGGATCCCTTAGAATTAAGCCTCCCATTTTCTTTAGTGAAGAGTTTGTGTCCCATTTGACCAGAGCCCATTTGTGAGTGTTTTTATCACCAATCCAAAGAAAAGTATGTTATCTTCTGGATGGAATTGAGAACCCATTTAGGGGCTGCAAGAGCATAGAAGAGATACAACAACATCATTTGCAAAAAATATTTTATGAGAACTAGGTGCCCTACTAGACTGAGGGTTTTGAAGGTCCAGGAGGTGACATTTTTAGTTAATTTGTTGATGAGTTCCTTCTAGGTGGAGTGTTTGATGGATGAGGAGATTTGGGTAGCACCCACATATTTGGAGGGGAGAGAGGAGGAAGAAAAACCTAGGGTTATAGCAATGTTTCGTTGGGTATTTGGGGGCATGTTGAAGAAGAATATGAGAGATTTGTCCAAGTTAAGAGATGCTACCGAGGAATTTGAGAACGTGTTGAGAAATATTTTAATGGTGTAGGATTCTTGAATTGAGGGGTGTTCCAGGAGTAGGTTATCATCAAAAACATTTTGGTGGGTTAAGGGATTACTATTGTGGAGATTTAGTCCTTTAAGAGAGCCAGTTGTGATTGTGTTTATTAACATTTGACTTAACCCTTCAACCATAAGGATAAAAGAAAAGAGGAGAGGGGATATCATTTTCATATTCCTCAAGAGGGGATGAAGGTGTGGGAGGGGGACAAGTTGAAAAGAATAGATACAAATGCGGAGGAAAGGAGAGAGAGGATCCATCATACCTAGTTTTGACTAAAGATTAAGGCTAGGAGAATCTTTTCAATGTATTCCCAGCTAAGGCGATCTAAAGCTTTGGAGAGGTCTAGTTTAAGAAGCATGCCTAGTTTCTTGGTGGTTTTTAGGGAGTGGATGACCTCATGCAATAGGATAATTCCATTCAGGATCGGCCTACCCTCGACATAGCCCATTTGTTTGGGGGAGATAAGCAGGGGAAGGAGAGGTTTTAACCTGTTTTCTATGACTTTAGTGATGATTTTGTAGATAACATTGCAGAGATCTATGGGTCTGTACTTACATGGAGATGAAACATTTTATTCTTTGGGGATCAAGGTGATGAAGGTGGCGTTGAGGGCAGGGAGGACCCATTGACGACTGCGTGATTCTTCCACAATGTCCAACACATCCAACTTTAGCAGATCCTAGTAAGCATGGAAGAAGTCGATTGTAAAACCATCCATCCCATGAGTTTTTCCTTACTTCATTTGCATGAAAAAAAATTACACCTCTTGGAGAGTAATTTGGGGCATTAGGGAGGCATTATGTTGATCAGTGACCAGACTAGCGATGTGATTGGCTACTCATTGAAGGGCATCCCCCCTGAAGCGGTTCTCCTCTATGAGTAGATCTTCGAAGTAGGAGGTCGGCTTAGTTTCGATGTCCTTATGGGTTTTGAGCCATATGCCATGTTTATTTTTAAGGAAAGAGATTTTGTTATGCATTCTGTGTTGGATGGTTGGGTGGTGGAAGAAAGAGGTGTTGCGTTCTCCTTCCTTTATCCATGAGATTCTTGGTTTTTGTTTCCAAAACATTTCTTCTTGTTGACATCTCTCTTCTATTTGGGATTGAACTTCTGATTCTCTATGTGATAGAGATGTCAAGCATCCTTCTTGGATGATATTTAGTTCTAAGGTCTCCATGTTATTCTACAGGGTGGTTTTGGCTACGAAGATGTTCCCAAAGGTCGTTTTGTTCCACTCTTTCAGATGTTGCTTCAACATTTTTAGTTTTTACTTAAATATGTACATTTTGATGTGGCCTAGAGGATGGGTGGATGACCACCATTATTGGATCATAGGCTTGAAATCTGGGCTGGATAACCAAATTTTTTCAAATTTAAAGGGGCGAAAAAAGTCCTTGCTTCTTTGGTGCCAGTGCAAGCAGATGGGCCAATGATCTGATCCCGAGGAGGGGAGAATGGACGAGGAAATATTATCCCCTACTATTGTGATGTCTTCATATACTATATATCTATCGAGGCATGAGGTGATATGAGAGGGACCTCCACGTGGGTTATTCCAAGTGTAAATGACATTGGTGGTTTCCAGATCCACTTGCTCATTGTTCTCAATGAAGTTCTTGAAGTCGGTTTCCTTCTGTGTGAGTAGGCGGGGACCTCCTTTTTTTTCCTGAAGATTGGTGATGACATTGAATTTGCCACCAAGTATCCAATTCTGTCTAGGCTTTTCTTTCTTATACCAGTCTAGGAGGTTCAAAAGATTGATATTTTGTTCAACAGTTTGTGGACCATAGACATTAGTGATGAAACCATCCACGTTCGTACCTATAAGGTGGTAGAACGTTGAGATGGATTTTATGGTGGTGGTGAAGTCACTGAGGGTGATGTATGAAGGATTCCAATCTATTGCAAGAATACCTAAGGCCCTGACCACATCCATTGTAATGGATTTTTTTTTTTTCCAAAGACATGAAAGAAAAGTCTGTAGATTTTCACTGTTGCTTTTTCTTTCCTAAATCATGAGTATTGTGGGTTTTTCTTGGTGATTTTTCCTTCAGAGAATTCTATGTTTGTTGAGACCATTCATGCCCCTAACATTCCAAGAAATGAATTTCATTGGGAGCCTTGTGTGTTGGAAGAAAAAAATCCAGTGAGTTGAGCATATTGTCCTGACTCCACTAACCTAGAACCCAGAGATGTGATGCGTTGGAGATCTATTTTGTGCCCTCACTTTTTGATATCTTTGATAACCTTTTTTAGATCAGTTGGTGGGTTATTTTGTATCCCAATTCTAGCGTGAAATTTGGATTTGGTGAGGACCTCCTTGAGGTTATGAATCTACTTTGGGGCTATTGTGTGGAAAGCATGTTTTTTGCATGCATCCTCTAGTCCCAGGAGATCAAGCTCACCTAGATCTAGATCTCTCATGTATTCATATATTAGTGTGTCAAAATCCTAAGTAGTGGAACATATCGGGTTTTCGAGAAGCGGGGCTGAGGATGGGTTGGATTGGGAGTTCATCTCTGTGAGGATTGGATTTGTAGAGGGAGTGATTCCTTGGTTTTGCATGGGCTCCTGGTGTTTCATTTTGGGGGCTAGGTGGATTTGTTTCTCAATGGGTTCTTCCACATTTGATTGTTGGGATAGGGCTTGAAAGATGTTGGTTGTAAACGGGTCCATGGATTTGGCTGTGACATGGGATTTTCGGTTGTTTCTTTGTCAAGTGGGGATTGTTCTGAATACTTACTGATCCATGAGAGTGGCATCTTTGAGGGTTGTGGATGGATTGTTTTGAGGGTAGTCTCTGAAGAGGTGCTTGTGTTCATGGAACTTGCAACATCTGAAGGGGACATTCTCATTGTAGCACACCCAACCCCTTAAGTACCTTTTTAATGGATGGGGCATCAAAAATTTTCTTTCCTCCATCATATTGAGTCCTCTTCTTGATATATCAATCACCTTCTTCTCGTCAAGAGATTTCCAACAACTATTACCATGCTCAAATCCAAGCTCTAGATTGGAGGTTATGCCCTTCCAAATCTCTTTAGGAATCATCAGTCGAAGGCCATGTGGCACCCATGTGGGTTCACCTCATTCATACCATTCCACCTAGCATGGAATTGACCATGTTTTTCATCCCTTAACAATGACATGGCCGTTGGAGAGGTGGTTACTCGCGATGTTCCTCTCACCTTCACAATCACTGAGCCTTCAACCCTTCGTCCTTCCTATCCATGTCTGAAACATTCCTGGAGTCCCAAAGTCCCAAAGTACCCTAGCAATCTTGTTTCTATGGTGGAGATAAAACCACCATTAAATATAGTGGTCGCAATCTATGCTCATTCAATGCATATCTTTAAGGGATTTTGGCATTTGATGCTTAATGCCCTTCTCTCTATTCAGATATCTTAAGTAGTCCCAAAACCATGAAATCCTACCATGTGACTCTGAAATTCAACCCTTTTGACTCATCCATTATACCACACCAAATCCATCCAGAGCTCCAAAACTTGGACTCCCAAAGGGTGTTGTAGAAAAATTCCCCTACAGACAGGTGAATATCCTCTTGGATTCTAGACCCCTATACCAAGACAGAAAACATGCTAACATTGGACACTAACATTCCTTTGAATATAACTAACTAATCAGAAAGAGAAGGAGAAGTAAGAAAGTATGATTCACCTTATTCCGATGGTTGTCCTCGCTACTCCAACTTGAGCTTGAGCTCCGAGCTCCTTAGCATTGTTTGACACCTACAATTCAATGGACAATGAGAAAAATAAATTATAGTCTACTCTATAATATTATTCCAATCAAATCCATCTATAAGACAAACATATGTAAGGAGACATAGGTTAGAAGGAAATAGGCCAAACAATATTTTAATGATAACTCTTAAAGAAATACTTACAAACTATAGATTCAATTGCAACAACTTCCCCAATTCCTCCTCGTCCAACCTTTGCACAAAGCTCCCAAAATCATAGGTTTGATATCCTAAAGTTTTCTCCCAAGACCATAGGTTTGATACCTCAAATATCCACTACTCTTGAGATCATAAGTTTGGTATCTCTAAAATCCTCTATCCTTCTCCATGGAAATCCGTCATTGTATAGGATTTGAAGGCTTAACCACCATGGACAAGATAACTCATCAGATCCTCTAAAAAGGGATCTAAAAGATATTTAGGGAGAAAATATCTCTTTAAGTATTTTAGGGAGAAAATATATCTCAAGGATTTTAAGGAGGAAATATGTCAACCAACCATGAGATCCTCCACCTTCCATAAAAAAATGGAAACCAAATGTGAGGTGGATTCTCACGCTTAATTAATTTATTTTTCATGAATATTAATAATAATTCATGTGCACTTGGTATTTTTTCCTTCATATAATATATCCCTCCTCCACATTGACTAGGGATTGTGACATAGGTTATTCCATGGTGTCAATGTGTATGAGACACTTATATGACACTTACGACACTTAGGGTGAGGTACTTAGGTGTGCAAATGTCATGTGTAACAAAGGGTCCACACTTACACGTGGTGGTGCGTTAAACATAGAGGCAGGGACATGCAAGTCTGGGCCTTCGACTATAATGTTCCTGGCTTGGCTAGTCTAGGAAACGCTGCTAATGTGTGTGTAGGATCAAAGGTTTACAACATATAAATGATCATACAGATAATAAACGCGACAAAAAAATGTAAAGTTTGTATTATGATATCTCTGAGGATTACAAAATGGTCGAATGTAGCTGAATAAACTGACAATATTCGACTAGATCAACAGACAAAGGATCTTAGTCGGAATACAAATAAGAAAATACGACTGAATAAAATAACAACACTCGGCTAGATCAAAAGACAAAAGGATCTTAGCCGGAATACAAATAAGCAACTAAAATATAATACCTATAATATGGGAGCACTGCGGAATCAATGAAGAATGATGGAAGACCTGGATGATCTTCCCAGTGACTAGGGTGTGTCTTTCAACACTGAAATCAGCCAATTGGTGTCTTCCTCGTAGAATACACTGAACTATCTCTCCTGAGATGAGCCTCTTCTCCTTAATGACAAGTCATAATCCGCATAATGATGAATTAGTTAACTGACCCTTCCTTTATAGCTTTCCAAAACCCTAAATCATGCTAAAACCCTAATTCATTGTTGACTTCCAAAACCCTAAATCACTACTAAAACCCTGATTCACTGTTGACTTCTATTTTTAGCTCCTAATGACTTAAAAGCGCTTTTAACCCTTTTTAGCTCAATGTAACTTTTCGAATATAACACCTGTGACTRGAGTGACCCCTAGTAACCTTGTTTACCCCTCTTTGTCCCTGGCTATAGTCTAAAGGGGTGGTTTAGACCATTAAGCCTCCTCTCTGGAGCTCCTATTTGGAAAGGGACATTAYAGTCCTCCCTTCCCGAAATTGCTTGTCCTCAAGAAATACCAGTCCAGGGTGCTGCAACACCTGCTCGCTCTCCCAAGTATCTTCCTCTACTGGAAGCCCTCTCCATCTGATCAAACACTCTCTGATGACCCTGCTCCTCAGTTTCCKCTCCCCGAACTTTGAAACCTCCTCCACAACTAACTCCAACTATCCCTCCTCATCCAACAGGGGAAGCTCCTCTGATGTGCTAATGAATTGTTCCATTGTCTTTTTTATGCAAGACACGTGGAACACATTATGAATATTGCTCCCCTCTGGAAGCTCTAGCTTGTAAGCAACCTCACCTACTCGGCGCATGATCCTGTAAGGACCATAAAATCTAGGTTTGAGCTTCTTGGCCCCACACTTCTTCAGATATGACTGTCTATAGGGTTGGAGTCTCAAAAAAACCAAATATCCAACCTCATAGTTGTGCTCTATCATGTGCCTATCTGCACTTATATTTTGTTAGTTTTGCGCCATCTGCAGGTTCTCTTTCAACAACTTGAGGATCTCCTAACTCTCTATAATCCAATCCTTGGCCTTGGGAGTTATTCTCTCCCTAAAGACCAAGTCTACTAAAGTGGGAGCATCATATATGTACAATGCTCGGAAGGGTGTCATACCAATGGGCATGTGGAAGGTGGTGTTGTAGCAATGTTCTCCTAAATGTAACTACTTTACCCATGTTCTTTGTTGTCGTCCTACATAGTTCCTCAAATACCCTTCAACCCACTTGTTGACAATCTCGGTTTGGCCATATGTCTGAGGGTGATAGCTGGTGCTAGGTTTCAACTTTGTCCCCACCAACCGAAACAACTCTCTCCAAAATGTCCCTATGAACCGACTGTCCCTGTCACTGACGATGTTCTTCGGCAACCCATGAACTCTGAAGAACTCCCTGAAGAAAAGATTGGCTACCTGAACTGCGTTGTACTTTGTCGATATGGCGTAGAAGTGAGAAAACTTGGTCAATTTTTTGACCACTACATAGATACAGTCCTTACCATGGACCTTGGGTAGACCGGTGATGAAGTCCATAGATATACTCTCCCATTTATGCTCTGGAATGGGGAGTGGTTGAAGTAGCTCTGTTGGAAGAGCATGCTCTGACTTGTTCTGCTAGAAAGTCACACACTCAATGACATGTCTCATAACATCCTATTTCAGGCCCTTCCATGAGAACCTCTCTCTGATCTGTCTGTAGGTTTTGAAAAACCCCTGATGGCCTGCTAGAGGTGAATCATGAACTGCAGTGAGGATCTTCTTCTTAAGCCCTAAATCTAGCACCAAGTAGACTCTATCCTTGTAAAATACGACATCATCAATGACCCTATACCAGTCATCATGTATCTTCCCATCCATCACCTCACAAGCAAACTTGTTCTTGGAATCTTCCACTAACAAGTGGGATTTCCAATCTGTTGAAATCTCCAACAAAGAACATCCTGCAGGTCTCCTCGATAGTGCATCGGCCACAATTTTCTTCTTCCCCTTAACATACTCTATCTCAAAGTCGAATGCTTGTACCTTCGTCACCCATTTCTGTTGGCACTCACTGAGGTCCTTCTGCTCAAGGAAATACTTCAAACTATTGTGATCGGTCTTGACCATGAATTTGATGCCCACCAAATATTGTCTGAACTTGGTCAAGGCATGCATGATTGTGAACATTTCCTTGTCATAAATGGAGTACAACCTCTCAAATTGACTAAGCTTTTGGCTCTCGAATACAATAGGGTGTCCTCCCTGCATCAAAACTACCCCGATCCCTTAGCCAGATGCGTCACACTCTAGTACAAATGGCAAGGTGAAGTCTGGTAGTACCAGCACTGGACAAGCGCCCATGACTTCCTTCATGTGATCAAAGGATTCCTGTGATTTCTCGGTCCATATGAAGGCCCCATACTTGGTAATATCTATCAGCGGTGCTCCAAACTGAGAAAAACCTCAGACAGACTGCCTGTAATAGCTGCACAGCCTGAAGAAGCTCCTCAATTCTGTTACATTCTTTGGTGTCGACCAATCCAGAATGGCCCTGATCTTCTCTTGGTGCACTTGTTCCCCCTATGCACTGATGATGTGGCCTAATTAAAGCAACTCTGTCATACCAAACTCACACTTGGACTCTTTGGCATATAATGACTGTGCTTCCATGATGCTCAATACCTCATCCATGTGCCTCATATTCTCTTTCCATGATCGGCTATAGATCAAGATGTTGTCGAATAAAACCAATATTGATTTCCTTAACTGATCCTTGAATATATGGTTCATGCAAGACTGGAATGCAGTGGTTGCATTGGTTAGCCCACATGGCACAACTAGGAACTCGAAGTGTACAAAATGACATCAAAATGTCGTCTTCTCTATGTCCTGCTCTCGGATGCTGATATGATGATATCCAAAGCATAGATCCATTTTTGAGAAGAAAACTGCCCCATGCAGTTCATCCATCAACTCGTCAATGCATGGGATAGGGTACCGGTTCTTGATGGTTTTCTTGTTCAAGGCTCAGT
>JASDQU010585907.1:7942-30178 GCA_032191745.1 Picea mariana | reverse complement strand
CCCCCTAGCCGGGGGGATAGGCCCCCCGGACCCCATAGAGGGGGTACCCCCCCTCTGCACTGCCCCGCGTGGAAGAGTGTACATACTTCTGGGGTGTAAATACTTCATGGGGTATAAACATGGTTGAAAGCAAGGACCTCTGCATCAGGAAGATAATCAGGCTCCACAACCAACACCTCCCAATACATTTTATCCCATGGTCAATATAGATCCATGTATATCCCTAGATATATGACCTCCGTTTTTTTGTGACTTCAGAGTTCAGGGGTTTGGCCGTGTGATTTTTTTTTTCCCCCGAAGTGGTCAGTATCGGGCTAACCATAGTATATATCCAATGGTCATAAGGGATCCTAGTGCGTCGTCGGATCTGATCCTGATTTATGTAGGAACACAATGAAATACAGAAATACACATAAACGCAAAGATGCAGCGGAAATAAGACTTCATTTCATTAATAACAAATGACTGAAAAATGCTTACAGACAGAATGGAAATAAACTAGCTAGGGCATTGGTAGCTTATCTCTGAGAAGTGATGTGATAGCTACTGGCCTCTGAAATGCCTGTTACAATGAGGCTTGAAGGCCTATATATTACTAAGAAACAATGGAAAACCCTAAACGTCCAAAAACCTAACCCTAGGAGATGAAATGCCAAAATATGGGCCCCGTTGGGGTAAATTGGTACATCAATTTCCCCGGGTCGTAACTTTGGCATACTATCTCCATTTGACGCACATGATACATCGTTAGAAAGATCTATCTGAGGAATACACTACTGATAGAGAATATCAAGTCTGCAACAGATTCATATTCACTAGACCATTCATGCCCAAAAAATGTTTTTTAGGGCCTCAAAACAGCTCCAGAAATTCAGGACCCGAAGAACTGCTAAAAATAGTAAATTGTGCTACAATTAAGAAAACTGAAAAACTGAAAGAAACAATGGTGTGGGTCTAGGTGGAATAGGTGGGTGGCCACCAATATCCACCTGGATCATTCCTCCCCCCTTAGGAAGCAATGGTCCCCATTGCCTTGAGTTCCTCCATGAGATGAGGAAACTTCTGTTGAACTTGGTCCCTGGTGAGCCACTTGCCCTGGTGAAGGAGTTGGCCTTCTTTGACAACTCGATATAGCTAGATCCTCTATTGTAGGGTGTTATTGATTTTTGTGTCCATAATTTGATTAGTTGTGGCTTGTTCCTTTCAATTTGGGCTTAACTCTATTGGTGTGAGTTGTTCTGCCATGTCAAATGTGTCTAGTAGAGGTGGAAAGTAGGGCCAAAGGTGGTCCACATTGAACACTAGGTGCAGACCAAGGAATCGTGGAATACTGAGCTCAAAGGCATTGTCCCCTACATCCTTGGTGATGGTGTATGGCCCATATCAAAGTGGGTGAATCTTGTGATAGGGTCCAGCAAGACGTTCCTTTTGCAAATGTAGCCACACTTTGTCACCCACCTGGAAGTTGTGTGGCACCCGATGTTGATCATGTCATTGCTTGTACTTAGCATTGGATCTGTCCAAGATGTCATGAACTTGTTGGAGGATGTGTTGAATGCGCTCAATGAAGCTGTTTACCTTGTCAGCTTCAGACTGTACATGTGTTGAATCTTCCCGAGTAGTCGCAAATGGCATGGCTACGTCAATGGGACATAGTGGCTGGAATCCCAAGCCCACTTGAAAGGGGATGTGGCTGGTTGAGATATGGAGAGCCCGGTTGTAGCTATATTGTACATAGGGGAGGCTCTCATCCCTTGTGCGTGGATGATTTGAGTTGTACATGCACAGAATGTGTACAATCATCCGGTTGATGACCTCTATCTGGCCATCAGTTTGTGGGTGGAAAGTTGTGGAATTGATGAGCTTGGTGTCCAGCATCAACCAGAGGTTGGACCAAAATGTACTAAGGAGCCTGCTATCCCAACTTGAGATGATGGACTGTGGGATCCCAAAGTGTACCCACACTCATTCAAAGAAGAGTTTAGCAATGGCTTATGCTATGATATTCTTCTTGCAGGCCATCATAATGGACATCTTCGAGAATCAGTCGACGATCACAAAAACAAAATCATTGTCATGCTTAGTAGAAGTAAGGCCCAACATGTAATCCATAGAGATGGATTTCCAAGGTCGACTGGGGCTAGGAAGTTGAGTATAGAGGCCTTGCTTCTTGATGGTCAGTTTGGAAATGGCGCAAGCAGTGCAAGACTTGATGTACTTACTAACATCCTGCCGAAGGTTCGGCCAATAGAAATACTTTTGCAGTACTGCCATGGTTTTCTTGACCCCGAAATGCCCAGCGACCCGACTGTAGTGCGCCTCCCAAATCATCTTGGCACGCTCGCTTGAAGGAACACAAAGGTGTCCCAAGTGACAAAGCAGGGCATCCTATAGGTGAAAATTGGGAACTTGCTTACCCTCCAAGAGTGTATTGTCTATGTGGCTGAATTTTGGATCACTTGTGTAGAGAAGCGGCCAACCAGAAGTCTCGTGCCCACAATAGTTGAGCACAGTGGTTAGCGCCACGATGGGTGGTCGAATGAGGTAGTCTGCAACATTATTGGTGCTGCCTTTCTTGAACTTAATGTTCAAATGAAACGGTTGCATGTATGTGGACCACTTCTGATGGTGATCATTCTGCAACTTCCCTTGTGTCTATATGAACTGCAGGGGTCAGTGGTCTATGTGGATGACCGTTTCCTTTCCCAAAATGTGATGCTTCCATTGTCGACAAGCCTACAGAATGGAATACATTTCTTTATCATAAGTGGGATACTTCCGGACTGTGTCGGAAAGTGTCTCACTGTGATATGCCTTCTGTTGAGATTCAGACCAAAATAATTTTTCTTTAGCTCCTCCCTTGGTGACTTGACTCAAGGGCCAAGTGATATGAGAAAATCCCAACACAAACCTATGGTAGAAATTGGCAAGACCTAAAAAGTTGCGGAGCTCTGTTAGGGTGGTTGGGGCTGGCCAATCTTGAATGACTTGGATCTTTGCTGGATCCACATGCACCCCCCTCTCATCAATAATGCATCCCAGATACTGAACCTGGGCCATGCCAAAAGTGGATTTCTCCAAATTGAAACACAACTTGTGTTGTCGCAGTGTTTGGAGGACATGTCGGATGTGATGGAGGTGCTCTTCCCAAGTCTGGTTGAAGATCAGAATGTCATCCAAGTACACCACTACAAATGAGTTGGTGAATGGTCATAGAATGTCATCCATTAGCCTCATGAAGGTTGTAGGGGCATTCGTCAACCCGAATGGCATGACCAACCATTCGAAAAGGCTCTCCCTGGATTTGAAGCCAGTCTTCCACACATTAGAGGGTTCGATTGGTACCTGGTGATACCCCGACTTCAACTCGATCTTGCTGAAATATTTCACCCCCTTGAGTTGGTCCAGAAGGTCATCAATCTGTGGGATTGGGTACCTATTCTAAACAGTGATCTTGTTCAGTGCCCGATAGTCAATGCAAAGTCTCCAAGTCCCATCCTTCTTCTGCTCCAACACGATCGGGCTCCCACAGGGTGATGAACTCGACCAGATGTGACCTTTCTGCAACAACTCCTGAATCTGCCTCTTGATTTTGTCATTCTCCATAATAGAGCACCGATAGATAGGTCCATTTGGAAGCGACGCACCTAGGGTTAGATCAATGGGGTGCTTGACCAGGTCTGGAGGTCATGGGGTGCAGCGGGGGCCTATCTGGAGGTCATGGCCGTAGTCTTCCTCTTTCCCTAAGGGCAGATCATCAGGAAAACAAATTTCCTAGTTTTGGAAATGAGCTTATTGCATTGTTTTGCAGTAACCAAAGAGATGGTGGTAGGCGGTGCTATCTCTGGTATCCTGTACAGCTTATTTCCCAAGGTGATAATAACAGCACGAGGCCTAGACTCATGCAAAACATGTTTCTTCCACAAGTACGGTTGGCCTAATAATACATCAGAAAAATCAAGAGGAGCAATGTCACATAATACCTCATCCGTGAAGGGCTTGATGTTGTAGGGAAGGCGACATTGTTGGCTGACGCAGAGGTCCCTTCCTTGGTGCAACCACCCGATGGTGTATGGTTGTGGGTGTGTTGTGGTCAGCAAGCCCAGCCGCTTCACAACCTCTACTGAGATGAGGTTCTTCTGGCTCTCACTGTCGACAATGAACTGCAACAGGGAACCCTTTACCCATGTCTTGGAATGGAAAATATGCTCTTCCTCCGCTGGATCTTCTGGTTCATCCTTCTGGATCTTCGTGGTGGTAACAGTGGCATTGGGCTCTACATCGATAATATGCTTCCCCCTATCATTCCCCTTGTCGGGTTCTGATTCAGATTCAGAGCATGCATCTAATTCAAAAGCCTTCAACTCGGCTACCAGTGACTGCTTGGCCTAACAGTTAGTTGTGTTGTGAGTAGAGCTCTTATGGAACTCACACCACTTCCTCGTGTCCTTTTTTGGCTTCGTGGTGTTTTTCTTTTCTTGTGGCTTTGGCGGGTTATCCTGGGCCTCCCTGCCTTAGCTTGGTCCTTTTTTCTATGGTTTGGGGGTACCTTTCCCTTGCTTCTGATTCACAGACCCAAAGTCTCACTTTTTCTATTTGAACTTCTGCTCAATCTTGGTAGCATATCGGTACGCCACACCAAGCGAGGAGATGTCGAGGAACTCCATTTCCTCCTGAATGTATCTGTGCAGACAACTGCGGTACTTTAACAACAAATGTTTCTCTGAATCTTTGATACCCAACTTTGTGAGTAGGGTATGAAACAGATTTGTCATCTCATGCACATCTTGGTCCCTTTGTTGCCACAACGTAGTCCATTGTATGTATTTGTCCTCATATCTCCCCATGGGATAATATTGTTCCTTGATGGCGTCTCGAAAAGAATTCCAAGTCGGTGTGGCCGAGAACAGAGAGGGTTCCCCCTCGCACTGTTGCTCCGAGTAGGTTTCCCACCAGTCCTTCACATGGGGGGTAGCTTTGAGGAGTGCGAACATAATCCTTTCTCGGTCGGAAAATTCATGAACCGAGAAATATCCTTCTAACAGATTCAACCATCTATCTACGACATCTACATCTATTTGGCCCTCAAATATGGGAATGTCAAATTTTACTTGTACCTTAAAAGGAGTGGCACCTCCATAGTGGCTTTTGGATGTTGATGCACCACTAGTGGGAATCCGTTGAAGAATCTGGGCAAAGTTGTCCATCATCGCATTCCTTTGTTTCTTGAGGGCTTCATCGAGCAACATTATGATAGGATCTCCTACTCCGTTATCTTTCTTTTCTTCCCCCATGGGCAGTCATCGGGGTTTGTGAGACTGATCTTGCAAAGGTTCAACCAGATCGAGCCCCAACTCCTTATACCCCGAACTTGTTGGGGACATGCAAAGAAAGATCAAGAATGAGCAAACCGCTCTGATACCACTGATCCCGATTTATGTAGGAACACAATGAAATACATAAATACACATAAACGTAGAGATGTAGTGGAAATAAGACTTCATTTCATTAATAACAAATGACTAAAAAATGATTACAGACAGAATGGAAATAAACTAGCTAGGGTGTTGGTAGCTTATCTCTGAGAAGAGATGTGGCGGCTAATGGCCTCTGAACTACCTATTACAATGAGGCTCGAAGGATTATATATTACTAAGAAACAATGGAAAACCCTAAACATCCAAAAACCTAACCCTAGGAGATGAAACGCCAGAATATGGGCCCCGTTGGGGTAAATTGGTACATCAATTTCCCGGGGTCGTAACTTTGGAATACTATCTTCGTTTGACACACATGATACATTGTTAGAAAGATCTATCCAAGGACTACACTACTGGCAACAAATATTGAGTCCAGGACGAACTCATATATTCCGGACCATTCATGCCCAAAAAACATCGTTTAAGGCCTCAAAACAGCTCCGGAAGTTCAGGACCCAAAGAACTGCTAAAAATAGTAAATTGTGCCACAATTAAGGAAACTGAAAAACTGAAAGAAACAATGGTGTGGGTCCAGGTGGAATAGGCGGGTGGCCACCAATATCCACCTGGATCAGGATCGACGGTCCACATTGCTTTGCGACTTCGACATTCTAGGGTTTCACCTGTTTAACACTCTTCTTCTCCCAACGTGGTCAATGATGGATTGACAATGACATACATGTAACGGTCAAGGAATATCCTAAAGTATCCTTGGATCTATGGTTCTCTTCACTTTGCAATTTCAGCATTTGGGTTTCCACCCATTTATCACTGTCGTTATTCCAGAGTAGAACTTCGCCGAAGTGCTATATGATAATCCTTCCACTAGTTGATTGGATTGTTGGGAGAGGTTCTCAATGGACTCTCTAGATCCCTGACTCACAACTCTAGCTCAAAGTTCCCTAGGTCTCAATGTTAGGCCACTCCTAGAAGGACACCTGTCAACCCAATTCACACTGGCAATATGTGTGGCACATGCTTGAGGTAACCAACATCTCTTGACTATTCCACAAGGCCACTGCACATGGCATCAAAATTGCTTGACATGTGGACCCCCACGTGCTCTTGACATGATATGCACGTCCCCATGATCAAACGACCTTGAGGGGTCCCGAAGGATCCTTATATAGACGGTCCACATTACTTCATGACTCCAACATTTAGGGGTTTTGGTTTTATAACACTTCTATTCTACTGAAGTGGTCAATGCTGGATTGACCACAACATAGATCCAATGGTCAGGGGAGATCCCGAATACCCTCAAATCTAGGACTGACATTACTTCTCATCCGAGAAGTGGATCGATGTTAAACAAGGGGAGGGATCCTACAATAATAGGTAAATGAACACCAATTTTTGGTCAACCGTCAAGTTACTCGTCTGATAGGTTACCTCCAGTGCATCTGGACATTGCAATGTTCATTTACCCCAGAGCTTCGGACTCCTGGAGTCCCAAATAAACTATCTCCTTTTTGGGTGTAGTGAGGGGTTCCATGGACTTGGTCCCATGGAAATTGTTCAAGCTCCAGAGGCTACACTTATAACTCTTAGCCAAGATTTGGTTAAGGTCATGGGCATAAGCATGTGGCCTCTTGGATGATTGGTTTGAAGGAAGCATCTTCCATTCACATAACTTAAGTTCTAAAAGAGGGAAAGGTATTTTCTAGGGATCAACGATTGATCTATATTTAGTAACAGAAAAAACTGATTAACATACTAAATACAATAAACACGAAGATATGAAGAATAACACAAATATCCAGTGAAAAATATCTTCTATTGAATAATGAAATAGATTGAAACTGTAAACCTATAGAATTGAAACACTTTCTCGAATGGTGGTAGCTATGTCTGAGAAGAGATGTGGTTGCTACACGCATCCATATGAGCATAATGAATTACAATGAGGCTCTAGAGGCCTTTTTGATATTACTCATAAATTCCAAAAACCTAACCCTAGGAGGTGAAACATCAAAATTTTATGTGGGCCCCTATGGGTAAGTTGGTACCTCAACTTCTCGAGGTCGTAAATTTTTCATACAACCTTTGTTTTAGGAGCGTGATATCCCCTTGGAAAGGTCTTTAAGATAACTACACATTTCATCATCAAACTTTGACTATGTCTATAGTTGGACTGTGGTGAGACAAAAAAACATTGTTTAGGCCTCCAAAATGGCCCTAGAAGTACATCAAGATCTACTGACATGAAAACATACAAAATAAGCCAGATGGATTAGGTTATAGGCCACCAATATCCACCTGGAAGATGTGTAGGGCTTCAGACAACCCCAAATGTGTGGAACCCACAATTACAAAGAAGTACAGAAGAACATGTTGAACTAAAAATGGACAAGAGGAGCCAGTTGGAATAGGTGGGTGGCCACCAATAACCAATTGGATCAATCCTCCCTCCTTAGGAAGCAATGGTATCCATTGCATTGATTTCCCCCATTAGGTGAGGAAACTTCTATTGGATTTGGCCTCCGGTGAGCCACTTGCCTTGGTGTAAGAGTTTCCCTACCTTGAAAACCCAATAAAGCTATATCCTCTGCTGACGAGTTCCCTTGACCTATGTGCCCACTATCTGATCAGTGGATGCTTATTCCATGTAGTCAGGTTTGAGCTCTGTGGGTGTCAGTTCTTCTTCGATCTTTGAGGTGTCCAATAATGGTGGAAAACATGGTTGAAGGAGGTCCACATTGAACACTAGGTGCAGGCCAAGGAAGGGTGGAGTGTTGAACTCGAAATAATTTATACCCACAACCTTGGTGATAGTGTAAGGCCCATAGAAAAGTGGGAGGAGCTTTTAATGGGGCCCTGTGAGATGCTCCTTCAAACCAATATAAACACAACAAATTCAAACCAATATATATATTTTAATATATCAAAATATTATATATATATGTATTCTCTTTGGGCCAACGGAAAGGATGACACATAGACAAACTAATTTCATAGGCCTTTCATCGAAGGCCTCCCCACAGGATTAAAGAACAATTTCCAGTACAACAAAATATTATTTTGAACAATGATAGAAGAAAAAATATTTTATGCATTATGTTTTTTGATACCATCATGTCATGCTCAGTATGTGGTCCAAAAATATTCTTCGTCTTACGCTCAAATTAATGAATGAGATTTAATGTTGATAACTTCTTGCATCCGTTAACATGTTTACTTTTTCACATTTACTTTTTAGGATTTTCTTCATCTTACTCTCAAAATAAATGAAGAAAACTTACTTTAGTTTTAACATTTACATATACATTATTAATTTTTTACAAGTATTGGTATGGAGAACTTTAGTTTTAACATTTACATATTCATTATTAATTATTTACAAGTCTTGGTATGGAGAGCTTCAGTTTTAACATTTACATATTCATTATTAAGTATTGGTATGGAGAATGGAATGAACATGGAGCACAACGGTTCGTCATTTACATTTACATTTACATTTTTAACAATTTTTTTTTACTATGTACCATATCTTCCATACAACTATGGAATCACAATGTGAGATGACGTTTATGGAAATAATGCTTGCATGTGGTAATGTAAAGTTTTTACATGGTAATGTAGAATGCTAAGCATGGTAATGGAGAATGCAATACGTCCTAAAATGAGATGGAAGGTGGAATACATTAATACAAATATAGATCTATAACCTCTTGGTGTTCCCTCATAGTAAATGTATTTTTATCATATGTGATCCACATGCTTCCCAAGAAACTCCCAATCTGAGTCCAGAGTGCGTGGGACATTTAGGCATGACAATTCTTTTTTTATATATGTTTTCTCATGATGTAGATATTATTATAGTGGTTTTCCATGAATAAAAAAATACATTGTTATAGGAATATTTTTGCAGGGATATTAACAACATTGCATTTGCAGAAATAACTATATTTTGAAACAACAATATTGTATATTGGTCATGAAGCTTCTTACAGTGAATATACTGAGAGACTCATTGGGAAGTGAAGGATATGTTTGATTCAATTTCGATGGGATATGGAGCATAATTAATCAATCCATCTAAATATGGGAGATGGAGCACAATTAATCAGTCCACCTAAATACAACATTGAGTGGGTGACAACCATCATTGTGTCTTCTCACCCTCAAATCCCACAAACAATTGATTGGATTTTTCTAAATCAACTGCAAGATGGTTCATGGTGACTCGTCAACACTTTATCTTGTGTCATTACTCTCGCTACATGGAAAATCGAGCGAGAGCCAATACAAATACATCAAGGTTCCATTTTTTTTTTCTTTTGTATTATCAATGTATCTTTTATGCTATTTTGAGTATAATGCAACTTTTCAATAATTAGGGTATATATTTGGGTATATTACGATTTTAAGAATCATCCAATTTTGTAACAATTGAAACATATATATAGGATATGTCTTGATTGTAGGATAAATATTCTAACATATATTCGAAGAGTGCATAATACTTTATGTTTACCCAATTAAGTAACTAATAAAATTGACGAGCTTATGTCTAGGCATGTTGAATGGCATATCTAGGTAGTGGTTAAGAAACTGGTTTACCATGGGTTCTAAACATATTTAAAAGATTGGAACTTTAGTGGGAGAAGAAACATTATTATTATTATTATTTAACTGTGTTGTGGCTTTTTAGTTCTTTTCGGTTTAGTGAAATATTGAATAACTATAATAGCATTACATGCTTTAAAAAGTACAACTTTGAAATTCAACTAAAAAATTATTATAAAATGTAAACATATAGAAATTATAAAATGTTCATAAATTTATTCAAAACAAATTTTATTTGGAATTATTTAAATGGTATATTAAATTAACCTTTTATACTATTTCAATTTATTGTTCAAATGACATAAATAAAGTTACAAAAGAATAAGATTTAGTTCATTTTGTTTATTGATTTCATTTCAATGTACTACAAATGACTTTAGAGATAACCATTTAGAGATAATTTAAATATAAATCTATTTGTCTATTATATTATAATTTAATTCAATATTGTTACACAACCAATAATACTTTCATAATTGTTTGCAAGCACGGACTCTTGTGTCTTTTACTTATTCAGATTTGTCTTTTACTTACTCAGATTTGAAACAAAAAGAAATATTTGATGAACAAGTTATTAATTATTAATTAATTATTAGAATTAATTATCTTTAGAATTAGAGTTATTAAAATTATAGTTATATTAATTATTTGATTACATTTATTAAGATTAGAGTTAAGTTGCATATTGTATTGAAAATATAATATATAATTATAATATATAAATATTATATTTATATTATATTATTTTCCTTTTATAATAAAATAATTTTTTCATCAAAATTAATTTATATTATATTATTAACATAATTAATCAATTTTATATTATCAATATAATTAATTAAAATGATATTATATATACAGATGTAATGTATATTATGTTTGTATCATTGATTATATTATTTCTATATATTATAATTATAAATAGAATGTTGTTTATATCAACATTGTTTTTGAATTTTTGTGTATATTATGTTTGTATCATTGATTATATTATCTTTATATATTATAATTATAAATAGAATGTTGTTTATATCAACATTGTTTTTAAATTTATGATTACAAAAATTATTAAGATAAATTGTTTATCTATAATTTTTTTATATGATATTTATATTTAATATTTTTTATTAAATTTTAATTATATAATATATTTAAAAATTTATAAATAACACATAAAATACAAATATTTATAAGAAACATAAAATATTAATACTAACAGATAAAATATAAGTATTTTTATTGTTTTTAGCAAGCATAATATTAAAATCAATATATTTTAAGTTATTTTAAGCATTAAAATATAAGTATTTTTATTGTTTTGTTTTTGAATTTATTATAAATAATTATTTTGTTAGTTTACTTGAAAATAAATTATTTAAAATAATAATAAAAATACTAATATATAAACTGATATTTTTTTAATTGAAATTAAATTATTTAAAATAATCCCCAAAATACTAACACATAAAATATAAAATATAAGTAATTGAACAAATTTGAGACAAAAATAATAAAAACTACATCAAATAAATAAAGATTAAATTAAATAAAAACAAAGATATTAAATAATTATATTTTTTTTTAAAGAAAAAGTATTCAATGTAAATCAAATGTGTAATAACAATATATTATATCAAGAAAAATGTCCAATATTTTATATTTTAAATCAAATGTCTAATAAAAAGATAACATTTTTTTTTACATTAAGATATTTTAAATTTTACAAAAGATATAAATATTTTTATATCTTAAAATATTTCATTATAAAAAAAATTATTTTGATGAAAATTGATTTCATTATAAAATATAAAAATAAAACACTATGGCATGAAATGATCTATCACCTTTGTATGAATACTCATAAATCTATCACAATACTCATAAATGGATTTCAATTAAATATTTTACTACTATAAATCATAATTTTTTTTAACCCCTTCCTTTGCTTTTTCTCGACAATCACAATTTGCAACACCAAAAATCAGAATGCATAAATCCATACTTTAATTTTATATATTCCTATCTGGAAGGGATAGATTTTACACTTCAAGATCATATGCTATCAATGTCCTTAGAACATGTGTGATTCTAAGTTTCCTTCTATGTAATATATCGCATTAGTTCAAATTTCCTATCTTTTTCAAAAAGGAAACACTTAATTAGATTTTTCATAAAAACTTCACCAAAACTTGATTTTCGTAATGTGTCGAACACAAACTAACCTTGTCATGCAATGGACATGCCTCGACGTTGCAATCTAACGAACAAAATTGTATGTTACAATGTGATGACCATAGTAATGTTGAAACATGTTGAACATAGTAACATCGCATAATGAAAAACATAGTAGCATTGCAATATGACGAACATAGTAATTTTACAATTAGTTGAACATAGTAATGTCACAATATGATGAACATAAACCGGTGTCACAATGTGACGAACATAGGCATGTCATGGCAATGTGTATAGTAACGTCACAATGTGACATTCATAAACAAACATTGCTATGTGTCACAAATCACCTTGTCGTCAGAATGTGACAAACATTTCCTCACATTGCAATGTGACACACATATAGCGACATCTCAATGTGACAAACATTTCCAAATTCTACAATGTGTAAAATATAGTAACATTGCAATCTACCAAACATACTAATGTCACGATGTGATGAACATAATAATGTTGAAATATATCAAACACAGTAATGTCGCATAATGATGAACATAGTAACATTGCAATCAGCTAAACATAGTAATGTGACAATGTGATAATCATAAATGGATGTTGCATTATGACAAGAATATGCATGTTATCACAATGTGGATAGTAACGTCACAATGTGACAAACATTTTCTCATGTTGCAATGTGACACACATTTAGCGACATCTCAATGTGACAAACATTTCCAAACATTGCAATGTGTCTAATATAGTAACATTTCAATCTACCAAACATATTAATGTCGCAATGTGATGAACATATACATGAACATAATAATGTCAAAATATGACAAACACAATAATGTTGAATAGTGACGAACATAGTAACATTGCAACCAACCGAACATAGTAATGTCACAATGTGATGAACATAAATGAATGTCACATTGTGACAAGAATAGGCATGTCGTCACAATGTGGATAGTAACGTCGCAATGTGATGAACATAAATAACTTTTGCAATGTGTCACACATCACCTTGGCATTTCAATGTGATGAACATTTCCTCACGTTGTAATGTGATGCACATATCCTAACATCGTAATGTGACAAACATTTCCAAATGTCATAATGTGTCGAATATAGTAACATTGAAATCTACCAAATATAGTAACACCGTGCAATGTGTCGAACATAGCAACATTGCAATCTATCAAACGTAGTAATGTCACAGTGCGACAAACATTTCCAACTGCCACAATGTGTCAAATATAATAACATTGCAATCTACCAAACATAGTAACATCACAATGTGACGAACATATACAGACATCTCAATGTGAGGAACATATACAAACGTTGCAATGTGATGAGCATAGCCCTGTCGTCGCAATGTAATGAACATTTACATACATTTCAATGTAACAATCATATATGGATGTCTCAATGTGATGAGCATATCCCTGTCATCACAATGTGACGAACATAAATAGAGATTGCAATATGATGAACATAGCCCTATCCTTGTAATGTGAAAAACATATCTGTGTGTTGCAATGTTATGCTCATATTATGATGTCGCATTATGAAAGACATTTCCAAACGTTGCAATGGGATGAACAAATCACATTGTCGCAATGTGATGTACACCACCCAATGTCGCAATGTGAAAAACATATACCAACATTGCAATGAGATGAACATTTCCCAACATCGTTATGGAACAAACACAAACCATTATCAGACTGTGACAAACCTATTCCAACACCATAATGTGATAGAAAAAATACTTTCATCATAATTTGATTACTATAACCTTACAATGTCATGTGACATCACATTATGATGAAAAAAACATGATCAACATTTCAATGCAGTAGTGGCATAATAAACTTTGGTTAAATATAATCAACATAGCCCACCATAATCATATTTACATGGTCAACAAAGGTCATCCATGGCCATGGTCAACCATAATAAACCCTAGCCAACCACAGTCAACCATGGTCATGGTCAACTACAGTCAACCAAGGTGAAGGACAACCACGATCAACCATAGTCTCAATGGAAAACATAAGCGGACATCTCAATGTGACAAACATATATGGACATTTCAATGTGATGAACATATCCTTGTCTTCACAATGTGACAAACATAAGTGGATGTTGCAATGTGATGAAGATATCCCTCTCGTCGTAATGTGATGAACATATCCTTTCATTGCAATGTGATGCCCATATTTTGACATCGCATTATGAAAGAAATTTTCAAACATTGCAATGGGATGAACACATCCCATTATCGCAATGTCATGTACACAACCCAATGTCACAATCTGACAAACATAGACTAGCATTACAATGAGGCAAACATTTCCCAACGTCGCTATGTGATGAACATAACCCATTGTCGATATGTGATAAACCTATTCCAACACGATAATGTGACAAACAAACAAAAACCTTCATTGTAATTTGATTACTACAAATTTAGGATGTCATGTGTCGTCATAATGTGATGAACAAAACATGATCAACATTTCGATGTAGTAGTTCCATAGTAAATTTTGGTTTAACATAATCAACATAGGCCATTGTAATCAAATCCATATGGTCAACGAAGGTCAGCCATGGTAATGGTCAACCATAATAAACCAGACCAACCATAGTCAACCATGGTCATGGTCAACCATAATCAACCATGGTGAAGGACAACCATGATCAACCATAGTCTCAATGACTAACATATACAAACATTTCAATTTGACGAACATATACAAAAGTTGCAATGTGATGAACATTTCCCTATCATCATAATGTGATGAACATAAATAGACGTTCCAATGTGACGAGCATAGCCGTATCATCGTAATGTGGCAAACATATCCTTGCGTTGCAATGTGATGCTTATATTTTGACGTCACATTGTGAAAGACATTTCCAAAATTTGCAATAGGATGAACACATCCCATCATTCCAATGTGATGTACATAACCCAATGTCGTAATGTGAAAAACATAGACCAACATTTCGATGAGATGAACATTTCTCGATGTCTCTATGCGAAGAACAAAACCCACTCTCAAACCCCAACAAACCTCTTCCAACACCATAATGTTACAAACAAAAACCCTTCGTCGTAATTTGATTACTATAACCTTACGATGCCATGTGATGTCACAATGTGATGAAAAAATATGACCAACATTGCAATGTAGTATTTCCATAGTAAAATTTGGTTAAACATAATCAACATATCCCACCATAATCAGATCTACATGGTCAACGATAGTCAACCATGACCATGGTCAACTACATTCAACCATGGTGAAGGACAACCACGATCAATAATAGTGAACCTTTCCTTCCCAAAGTCAACCAAGGTATACCTATTTATTAATGCATTATTAATGTATTATCTACCTTAATAATGTATTTATTAATGTATTAATACTTCAATATTGTATGTATTAATCTGTTATTACTTTAATAATGTATTATTAATATATTAATAATTTAATATGTTACATTATAAATTAATGTATTATTAATGTAATACTTTGCCACTGTATTAATACTATATTAATGTTTTAGTTATTTTTTTTATTAATGGATTTAATGTGTTAAATGTATTTTTTTATTATTATTGTAGTAATGTAATATTAACGTATTACTTTATTAGTGTATTAATACTTTAACAATGTATTAATTAATATTGAATAAACTTATTAATCAATTTATACATTCCATTACTCTAATAATGTATTAACACTTTAGTAATGTATTTATTAAAATTGTATCAATGTATTAATTAAATAAATTAATAGATTACAGTATACATTAATGTATTAATGTCATTCATAGTCATGACCATAAGAAAGCTTGATCACAATGAACCATATTAATCTTCAATAAATGCATTAATATATTACTACTTGAACAATGTACTTATTAAGGTTTTGTTACTTTGATAATTTATTATTAATGTATTAATATTTTAGCAATTTATTAATTAATAATATATTAATACTTTAATATGTTGCATTATACATTAATGCATTAATACTTTAATTTATATATTACAGTAATGTAATAATGTATTGTTAATGTATTAATATTTTAATAATATTTTACTAAATACATTATGTTCAATGTATTTGATCCAGGTGGATATCGGTGGCCACCCACCCTTTTCGACTGGCTCAAAACAATTTTCTGACAATTTTGGTAATTTACTATTTTTAGCAGGTTTTAACTTTCGGGGCCATTTTGAGGGCCTAAATGAAGGTTTTTCAAGATAGAGGTTCTTAGTGATAATCAAAGGCATCATTGAGCCCCCAAAATGAATCTTCTCGATGATACCTTTCCAATGAGCTATCATACGCTTAAAACGGAGATCGTATGCAAAAGTTACGACCCCGAGAAGTTAATGTACTAACTTACCCAAACGGGGCCCACATGACTTTTGATGCTTCATCTCCTAGGGTTAGGTTTTTGGATGTCTAGGGTTTTTGGCATTCCTTTTTATTGTAAAAAGGCCTTCAGAGCCTCATTGTTACCATCTTCTTGTGAATGCGAGTAGCCGTCACATCTCTTCTCAGAGATAAGATGCCACGATTCTAGCGAGTCTTTCACTCTGTATTTTTACAGTCTCTGTACATTTCTTTCATTAATAGAAATCGTGCATTAATATATGTCTGTTTTTATGGTTTCATCTCTAATATATTTCAATTATATTATTGGATATACATGATATCTCTGTGCATTTCTTTATTATATCTCTGCTCTCATTTCGTGCCAAAAATAATCCAGATCAGTGTTATCAGAGAAGGCTACTCTTGATCATTTTTTTAGTGCATGTCCCCAACGAGGTCCGAGTATAGAAATTTGGGTCTCGAGCTTGTCTCTCTTGAATACAATCGCTCTCGCACACCCAAGAAGCCCTCAATGGCGAAAGAAAAGAAAAACGATGGAGCAGACGATCCTATCAATATGTTGCTTGAGAAAACTCTCACGCGACAGAGGGATGAAATGACAACGAATTTTTCCCACATCCTTAAATGTCTACCTATAGCATCAGGCGCATCTTAATCAAGCGATCACTTTGGAGGCACATTGCCTTTCAAGGTACACATTAATTTTGATATTCCTGTATTTGAAGAACATATAGATGCAAAAGCCCTAGAAAAATGGTTAACTCTGCTAGAAGGTTATTTCTTTGTTCACAATTTTTTCGACAAAGAAAAGATCACCTTCACACTCCTTAAATCTCTCCCTCATGTCAAACATTGGTGGGAAACTTATTGGGAGCAAAGTTCCATAGAGGAGTCTGGAATATATGGGGCTGATCCCACTTGGGATTTTTTTGTGGATGCGGTAAAGGAGTAATATTACCCTATTGGCAACTATGAGGACCAGTACATGGGATGGACCACACTGCGGCAAGAGAGGGGCCAAGCAGTTTCGAATTTCACCAATACCTTCCATACCTTGCGTACCAAGCTGGGTATCAAAGACTCCGAATGACATTTGGTTCTGAAATACCGTGGGGCTCTACACAGATACATCCAGACTGAAATGGATTTTCTAGACATCTCATCACTCGGTGTCGCTTATCAATATGTTGTTAAAATTGAGCAGAAATTTAAGCACCAGAACAAACGAGAATTCAGGTCTGCAAATCCGCAACAACCAAAGTATGACAAAGATGTCCCTAACAAACAATCTCTCGAAAACCAGTCCAAGACATAGGAAAAGAAGGGTCACGAGAAGACAAAGAAGGACACTAGAAAATGGCGTGATTTCCACAAAATCACCTGGCACAACACCAATGAATGTCACTGAAAATAGTTATTTGTGGCTGAGATCAAAGACAAGGAGCCAAACCCTAATTCATAATTTGATTCTGAAAATACCGCTAAAGGATAGATCATTGACGTAGACCCCACTGCTATTGTCACGACCGCAACAATTCAACCAGAAGAACCAACAGATCCTAAAGAGGGGGAGCACCTTTTCATTCACAGATGTGGGTGAAGAGGACCCCGCCACATTTTATTGTTGATAGCGGAAGCCAAAAAAACCTCATCTATGTAGAGGTTATCAAACAGTTGGGATTGTCAACAACACCACACCCACAACCATACAACATCAGGTGGCTTCAACAAGGACGAGATCTCTTTGTCAGCCAACAATGCAAATTGTCATACAGCATCCAACCCTTCAAAGATGAGGTATTATGTGATATTGCCCCACTAGATGTTTGTGATGTTCTTTTGGGCCAACCATATATGTGGAGATACCATGTTGTTTATGAGTCTCGACCCCGTAGTGTCAATGTTACTTTGGGGGGTCATCTCTACAGAATACCAGAGGTAGTTCCAACTATTGTTCCACCTAAAAAGTGTCGCAAGGTAGTATCTAATACTGCAAAATTCATCTTCTTCACAATCTGTTCAAAAGGGGAACAAAAGGACACTGTAACCACTACAGCCTCGCCCCCTGCACCTTCTATCCAATAGAAGCAGGCCGACAAGGTTGCAACAAAGCACAAATATTCCTTCTACACACCTTCCTCTCATGTAGCTCAACTTGTTGAATAGCCTCAGCTTCAACAGGTTCATGATAGACTTCCACAAACTAAGCAACGCGACGTCTCCAACAATACAAGAAACTCACCAAGATGTAGATCCAGTAAATGCTTTTCCCTCTCCCCCGAGAACTCAACGTAATGGAGACCATTGCTTCCTAAGGAGGGACGATTGATCCAGGTGGATATCAGTGGCCACCCACCTTTTTTGATTGGCTCAAAACAATTTTCTGACAATTTTGGCAATTTACTATTTTTAGCAGGTTTTAACTTTCGGGGCCATTTTGAGGGCCTAAATGAAGTTTTTTCGAGATTGAGGTTCTCAATGATATTTAAAGGCATCATTGAGCCCCTAAAATGAATCTCCTCGAAGATACCTTTCCAACGAGCTATCATACCCCTAAAATGGATATTGTATGCAAAAGTTACGACCCCGAGAAGTTGATGTACTAACTTACCCAAACAAGGCCCACATGAATTTTGGCGCTTCATCTCCTAGGGTTAGGTTTTTGGATGTCTAGGGTTTTTGGATGTCTAGGGTTTTTGGAATTCCTGTTTATTGTAAAAAGGCCTTCAAAGCCTCATTGTAGCCATCTTCTTGCGAATGCGAGTAGCCGTCACATCTCTTTTCAGAGATAAGCTGCCACCATTCTAGCAAGTCTTTCACTCTGTATTTTTACAGTCTCTGTACATTTCTTTCATTAATAGAAATCATGTATTACTGTATCTCTGTGTTTATGATTGCATCTATGATATATTTCTGCTATATTATTAGATATACATGATATCTCTGTGCATTTTTTTATTATATCTCCGTTCTCATTTCGTGCCGAAAATAATCTGGATCAGTATTACTACTTTATTAATGTATTACTTTAATGGTGTATTTATTAATGTATTTAATATATTATTAAAGTGTTATTTTATTAGTGTAGTAATACTTTGACAATATATTAATTCAAAATGTTTTAATTAATTAATACATTACATTCTTAATGTATCAATAATGTAACATTTTTTATTAATGTATTAATCAATGTATACTTTAATTTATTAATGCATTATTAATATATGAATAGTTTAGTATGTTATAGTATACTACATTAATTTATTAATGCATTATTAATATATTAATAGTTTAGTATGTTATAGTATACATTAGTACTTTAATTTATACATTACATAATAATATATTATTAAATATATTCAATATATTACTTTATTTGTGTATTAATATTTTAGTAATATATTTATAAATTCATTTAAATGTGTTATTGTATTTAATATTTTTATTGATGTATTTAATGAATTATTAATGTATAGTGTATTAATACTTTAACAATGCATTAAATAATGATGTATTAATTTATTGATAGATTAATAGACCATTAGTTTATATACATTAATACATTATTATTATATATTATAATTAAATAATATATTAATTATGTGTTAATATTTATAATTAATTAATAGATTAATAGTCTTCTACAAGGCATGTGATAGTTAGCTAGCAACAACCACTTTATAAAAGTGGTTGAATTTAATATTTTTGATGTATTTAATGAATTATTAATGTATAGTGTATTAATACTTTAACAATGCATTAATTAATGATGTATTAATTTATTGATATATTAATAGACCATTAGTTTATATACATTAATACATTATTATTATATATTATAATTAATTAATATATTAATTATGTGTTAATACTTATAATTAATTAATATATTAATAGTCTTTCACAAGATATGTGGTAGTTAACTAGCAACAACCACTTTATAAAAGTGATTGATATATGGATTTGCGTCATTTTTAGTCTTTCCAAACTAATGATATCAACCACTTTTATAAAATAGTTATTGCTAATAATACATTATATTATATTAACATCTCCCACAACAATAACTTAATTTGAATTAGCTTACTTGTTTAATAATAAAAAGTAGTTTTAAACTTCTTACTCTAATAAAAGAAAAGCATTCACTTAATTTATTATCAGTCACGTCTCTTATATATTTATGATAAGTAAAGTTCAAATAAGAAAAGGCCTTAAGCGAGATATATATTTGATGAAATATATGACTCGAATTCAAACTACGAAGAGTTTTAAATGAGATATATTTGATGAATCATCAAAATGGGCATAAGCTAAAGGCCAAACGAAACCGACCTTTGTCGGTCGTCCTTTCACGGCGTCCCAACTCCCATCCGACTCCTGTCGTCGATCATCTCTGCCCTCCGACCGCCTACCCGTCCATACGCCCCATCCCTTCTACCACCTCCGCCCATCTACCACCATCCATACATCATCCATGCCCATGCCCTCCGACCCATCTACCACCATCCATATCCATGCCCATCATCCACATCCATCCAAATCCAAAGCCCGCCTTCAATTCACCACCTACCATAATTAATTTATCATTTGAGGAAGCAGCTCGTCTGTTCAAAAGCTCTTCTCCATCTTTAACCTTGAACTCGGTCCGAGTAAAGTGTATTACATTACGATCAACAACCGCTTTGGGTGGAAGATCAGGACAGAAGTCTGCAATATGAATTGACCTTGTTCAAGCTTTGATTTCAGCTGGTGGAGGGCAGTTCACCTCAGCAAATTTTGAATGCTTTAGGTTCGTGTTTTGTTGCTATTTTAAGGGGTTGATTTTATTTTCTCGTGTTTTCCTGTCATTTCAACTTGTCTTGATTTTTAACTGTTTGCATGCATATTTAAAGGCAAGAATTTGATGGTTCACTAGAAATTTTGATGAATGTCTCTTTTGTTTGAAGACATTTAGCCATTTTGCATATCTAGTGCCAAATTTTCCGTGATTTTTGAAATTTTTCATGGCTTATTTCAAATTGAAAAACTGTACAACATGATAAATTTATCATGACGATATTTAGATGCCCATGAACGTTGCTTCCCCAATTTCGATTTCGGTTCATTGCAGCCTACAATTTCCTTTGATACAGAGGGGCTCACGTTTCCGCCATCATTGCATGAGTATATCGGAGGTTTTGATTCGCTGTAAGATCTCCCCCGCGGACTCGCCTCCATATTGTTGTAAGCCTCTGCCTCAGCTTCCTTTTTGTTATCTGAACTGATCCAGAGCAAATTCCAGTTGAGCACAGATCAGCATGGAAGACTAATAGTAGTAACAAACGTAGCATTTCCATTGACATTTCTAGCCTAGGGAATCAGGGATTGATTTCAACAATTAATCAGCAGTCAACAATCAATCAGCAGAATGGCATCCCATTGTTGGTGAGAAAAAACAAATTTGAGACACCTAAAGTTGCTCTAGCTAATAAATCAGCCTCAATAATTGGTGTTTGAAGGTGTGGATGGGTAGATCACTTTCATGGATCTCTTGAACTTGCCAACCGGAACTTGAACTTGAGCTTGGAGTTGAAACACTGAACCAC
>JASDQU010585905.1:21024-33973 GCA_032191745.1 Picea mariana | reverse complement strand
ATTAAAAATGCATAATAATAACTTGAATTTCAAAGGTACCTTAGGTGACCCCTTTGGGTGGTAAAGGGATGTTGATTATATCAAAAGGAGGTCAAAAAGGGTGGTACTGGCATATAGTTGGAGGTCAATGGTATGTAGTATGGGCAAAGAACATGGTCAAAACCAGGGACCAACACTAATTCAAAAATCGAAAGTAAGGAAGAAAATACACTTTTGTATCATACCGTGAGGAATATTCAAATCCACGGTATTCACGAAATTGAAGGAAAGTAAAACAACATGGGAGACTCATATAGCGAAATTAAAATGATATGACTATGTCGACACAATAGATTCGAATTAGAAAATGTAGATCTTTGGAGATACGGTAGTTCGTTTTCCATACAACACGTAACTACAAGTTTGGATGATACAAACACCTAATACTGAGTATGCAATTCAGGACTACCGTCACAATAAATAAATTGCAAGTACAGGAGGAAATCAGAATTGCCGAATAAAATCATCCAACGGTCTTTATATTACTGCAAATAGATAAGGGAAGTCATGTAGATTAAACTTCAAAGGAGTTATTACACATAGCAACCAGACCAGAAACCAAGAATGTGATTTGGGAATTCTCCTATTTCTGGCCATTACAGGTAATCGAACGAGACTACCAAACATCTATAAGCATAGAGTGAAACTATGTCCTTCACTGCTTGAAGTCATGTAGGGTTTACAAAGGGAACTCGAATACCTTTTGCGCCGAAAATAGGAATGAAACACCCGAAATTTTTGCGCAGACGAAAAACCCTGGAAAGATTTAACATTCAAATATTAGTATATGTATGAAAGAAAAATAGACGGAAAAATTATCAATAGAATGACAAACGCAGTAACTGAGTATTCCAGAGTGGCACTCAACTCAGGAGTTACAGACGTGTGTCCTTTACTTGTCGCTATCTGACTGGATCAACATTTAGGCCGAGGGAAGATGGTCCAATGACATCTTGATGGGTACCCTCACATCAACAGGGCCCATCATTAGTGATACACACCAAATATCTAGAACGAATAAAACTAATGAAAAGGAAATTCTACCCAGTCGCCAACAACTTTAATGAAATGAAACAATCGAAAATACTTGTTTTTCCTTAACTTTCAAACGATGCAAAGATATATTATAAACCTTTCACACAGAATAGAGACTACCTAACTGTTGATTTTTAAACCCCCTCAGAACCAAATTACCGAGGGTAGTATTTTTATAAATTCAACAATCGATACAGAGATACCTTTCTACTGAATTCAAATGATGTAGGTAATGATAATGACAAATAACATCTGTGAAAGAAAAGGACTTCATATACTGTAGGGTATCTTTAATAAATTGTTCAGTAATCATAGCGGTCACATACTAGTGACACTAGACAGTAATATGTTAGACAGAAAAGAAATAAAATGTGACTCTCGCACAGTCTCATGAGGATTCATCGTCATACTTTACTTACGGACTATAATGGGTAACGACAATCATAAGTTATGAAACCCTAGGAAGTACAAACACAGAAAACCACATTTCCTTGACAGACGAGATAGGAGAGAACTTTCAATGGGTGTGTTTGTTTTATAAAAGAAACTTACTCCATACTAAGACTACGCATAGTTCCACGACAAGCTTACTATCCAAACTCTACTTACTCTAGCGAAGAGACCTTAAGAGAATAATGAAATTCAGGTTATGAAAACCTAGGAATGATTTTACGCAAAGAAACATTGCAGGTGTAAATTCCATAAGACAGAACAAGGGTTCAGGATGCCGAGACTACTCAAGAAATTAAAGAATAAATTCATAGTAGACATTACATACCGAAACAGGAAGCAATCCAAGAAAGTTGCAGAGAGTAACAATAATGATAGGTTCAATAAAGAACAAGTAAGTCTAACTTGAGGATTATGTTACTATAGTTAAAGAATTTCAAACCTCACTTCTTAACCAAAGCACAGAGCCAACGAAAAGCTTACCAGGGAGGGTGAATGGCGTTGTCATTCCTCCGAGTAACGTTTTTCCTCAAATCAATGAAATTCTTCAGTAAGAAAGCAATACACAGAGCCTTTCATAAAATTCACAATGACACAGTAAACACATTAAAGCCCTAAGAGAAACCTTACCTACGTGGTTAAATGTTGAAGTACAAAGGGCGGCCTAGAGATGTGACAAGGGTAGAGTTGGCATGACTGGAATGGATGAGGGGCCAGGTAAGAGTATTGGAACTCACATACATAATTTTCCATTAAACAATGGATGCAGAGCCTTAACTTCCCTCTGAAAATATTCCATTCTTTCACATCAAAACTTTCGCAGTAAATGAGTTCCTTTGAGATTCGACAAGTTGGAATCTCGTATACCTCAACTGCCTTGTTACAGTTAGTTATTCATTCAAGGGAAGGATTTGTTGGGACATCATTTGGTTAAGCCAAAGTTAACTCAAGATCTTGTTACCCAAACTCTATTGGGTAAAGAGATTGGAATATGACAAATCAGAGTCCTATATATAATTGGGGCCATGTTTGTAATGGTAAGCTCTTACCACTATGGCATTTCTTTCAACTGTATGAAATAGCTCCAACCCCGTGGCTATATGTATATATTACATAGTAAACCAATATTTGTTTTAGAATGGACAAATAAAATAGTATTGTGTGTAACCCTTAAGGATCCCTTGTGTAAAGAGAGACTAGGACTATAAGTCCTAAGTCTAGTTTGTGGTATAGATAGTTATGTATATAGGTGTGTGGGTTGGGATCTAAAAGGGAAACTACTAAAACCCTTGGAGAATTTATCGTATAAGTTTCTACATCCAGCAAGTTAGACATGTATGTAGATGGCACCATGTGGTAGGAAAGACTTAATTCACGTCAAAGAAGATTATAACTTTAACGAATATTTCTTTCCTTAATCAACAATCATATAAGAATGAAATTGGAGATTAATTCCTCATAGAAAAAAAAAATTATGACAAATTTGAGGTACATTACAACATGCCACCTCCTTCTTCTAGTGGTGTTGGAATGATACTAGTCCTGAACATTTTTTCAAGCTATGGATTGCCTTCAGCAGTTGATGGAATAGTAGGCCTACATCAAACAATTGAAGCATTTAAACACATGTTTGCCTTAAGAATGAATATGGGTGATCCATAATTTGTGAACATTACAAATGTTTTATCTGATATGCTATCTCCAAAGTTTGTTGTTGAGCTGAGGAAAACTATATATGATAATATGATGGTCATCTCTACAACATGCGATATGGAGAGTGTCTTGATAAATCGATAGGGATTCATGAGTTCTGCATGGTAAGCTCACCTAGTTACTTCATGGAGGAAATGGAGAGTGTATGTCTTCTAGTTTGTGGTGGAGGATTCCAAGGATTTGACAAAACATTTCCAAGAAGGAAGCTGAGCATGTGGAGAGATATCCTAAACAGTTCCAATCATCTTTTCAAGCATTTTGAAGACCAGTTTCTTGGGAAGAAAGATGGTTTGGAGGCATCAGAAAATATTGTTGCCTTTGATTTTTATGGTTGTCTTGTCTAAACCTATGTTAGGATAAAAGTAACAGCTGGGAGAATCAACGACTGCAGTGATGTCAATATTGGTTTTGCTAAGGATGTTGGTTTGAAGTTTCCTTCATCTGATGGATGTTTACAGACAAGAGCTTGACTTTTTTGTGCTATCATTGATATTGATTGCAAAGTTTTTAGCATAGTCAGTGATGTCATTCCTCAATCAGATGTTTATTTTAAGTCATTCACTATCAATCTTCTTCAGTTTGCAACTGAGAAACTATGTTGGGATCCTATTCCAAAAGCACAATAATTATACCTACAAACATCAAAATGGCTACTTACATAGTTGTCATGTAGAATGTCATAACTTCAGATAAATATGGCTTTGTTGAGAACCTGTTGGAGTGATAAGGTGGGGATTTTCCTTCATCAACACATAATTATTTGTCAGATATTTTCAGGGCACTACGGAATGTGCTACGAATTCCTGAGGTGCTGCAGAATGCTCTACAAATTCCTGAGGTGCTGCAAAATGTGCTACGAATTCATGTTCTGTAGTTTTGAAAGGAGTTGTGGTTGCCAAGTGTCAATATGGATCTTGCCAGTTGCTAGAAGGTAAATTATGCATTGGAGGGCCACTTGTCAAAGGGATAAGTGCTCAAAAGAGGCAGTTCATCAACATAAAGAAATGTTAGGGGCGTGGACAACATGACCCTTGTTTTTAGCATTTAGTTATCTTTTGTTATCCACATGTTTCCTTTTCCATTTTGAGGGAAAATGATCTGATGTGAGGGGGTTTATTCGAATTATAGTGTTGTCATTGACAACAAAAGATATAAAAAGACTATTGCAAGTCTGATAGAGGGTTAGAATGAGCTAGGGGGGAGGGGGATTTAGACTATTGCAAGTCTAATCTGAAGTTTCTAAGGCCACTTTTGTTGAAGGATATAGTTGGGAATTTCTACAGTAGATGAATTTGATTGTCCTTCTGGTCAAATCCCTGTGACTTTAAAGATTAAATTTGATTTCTTTTCATGTTACCAAGCTCACGTGATTATAGTCTAGGGCGACTCTTGGAGTGATAAAAAATCCCTCCTTCAATATTTTCTTATTGTAAAAAGACTTTTGTTGCACATAAAAATCATATTGGGTTATTGAAGAACCATTTTTATTTAAATCCAAGCAATAACAATTTGGTATTTGTTGTATAGCACTCTCCCTACTCCAAGATATTCAAATATATATATTTTAGCCAAAGAGGAGAACCACCTCTCTAAAAATGAAGGGGGATTAATGTCCTCGTGAGGTTGTCGTTTCGGTCCTGATGGATTCAAGCATCAACATTTTTGGCGACCATATTGGGGAACTATTTATTTTCAAGATATTCGAGGAACCAGAAATATCCATGGCTCAAAGTTTTGAGAAGACTATTCAAGAAAATTGTTGCTTATTTTAAGCATGGCTCACCTTTTTTGTAATTTCAAAAAGAAATGAGAAGCACCAAAGATTCGAGAGAATGAACTCCCTCGAAAATCCATTGAAAAAATTCAAAATGAAGGGTTTCATTCATGTCATAATGCTTTTTTATATTTTTCATCAATCCCATCAATGGTTTTGCAAGACTCGGAAAAAGGGAGAAATACTCAAATAAGGAGGAGATTTCATAATACCCCTTTAAATGTACCAGAAATAGACTTTCAAATGCCCAACAATCCTATTGAAATTTTTTCTACATTCTTTGGGGATGCTTCAGAATATGCAGAGAAACACTTGATTAATTTTAAAGGTACATGTTATGATTTCAACTTCACTAAAAACAATGTTACATGTAGATTATTCCTACAAACTCTACGATATGATGCTCTTAAATGGTATAGTTCATTAATTCCTAACTCCATTACTAGTTGGGATGTGTTAGAAGATTCATTTGCAGAAAATTTCATCCCAAAGGTGCAGTCATATGTTTTTGTTGATCTTTTAAATGTTGTTTCCCACCCACCCTCTCCCACATGGACAAAAAAAGATGAAATGAATGATTCAGAGGAAGAATATCATGAAACACTGCAAGATTTTTCTGAATCAAATCTTGTTGTTGAGAATGAAGGCAAGAATTCCAAATACCAAGAAAAGGATATTAGCATCTCATATACTCCATATGAGGAAGAAATTGAAGAGTCTCCGCCAAATATGCAAGAAGAATTCAGCCAAAATAAATAAGAATTGGTGGAAGAAAACAATTTTGAGAACAAAGAAGATAGTCATTGCATAGAAGAAGAACATTGCCAAGACATCACCAATGAAACAATAATATTGAATGTAGAAGGAAATTTCAGTCTCCTATATACTCCATATGAATACATTTCAAACATCAAATTTAAAAATTAAATTGAGGAGCCTCCACCAAATACACAAGAAGATTTCAGCCTTGTGATAGATGTTGAAACATCACAAGAGAACTTGCAACAAGAAGAATTGTTGGAATAAATTAATATTGAGAAGAATGATTAACAAGATCATCCTTACGAGAAAGAAGAATATTTTCAAGATATTTTTGATGAATCAAGAACCTTGGAAGTGGTTGTAAATAAATAAAATGATGAATGCATGATTATGTCAAAAACTCCTCAGCCAAGAATTGATTTTATTGAATTATGGTTCCAGAGCATTGTTGGCCAAACAATGCAATCAAATCTTCACCATACTTGGTATAATTTTTCTCCATTACATGTTGAGAGTGCCCCTGACTCATTGGTACAAGTCTCAACATATCTTGGAATTTTGGAGATCATTCCACAAATTAGATCAATGCTTGAATGGCTCCATTGAATCTACCTATACCTAAGGTTCCTCTTTCTTTCAAGTAAGTTAGGGTAGGTAGATCATGTATATACATAGTTTATTTCTTCAGTCAAAGTTTTTCGCAATAAATCAATTGTTAAGTGGATGTTAAAATTTGAAGATAACTACATGAAAGAAGAAGAATTGCAAGATTGTATTTTGAAGATGAATCCATAGCCCAATGGAGAAGGTAACTAATCTTGAGATTCTGTTGTTCTCAGTAACCCATAGTGGGTCACTGTCCCACAGTTGGAGCCAGTTGTTGACCAAAATTTTCTCACCTATATTTTCTCTCTCTTGGATCCATAAAAAAACTTGATATCAAAAGAAAAAAAAATGAACTTTTATAAGTTCATTCTGCAGCTCTCGGTCTCAGCTTCACCACGTACTTTTTGGATCATAAACCTATTTTGATATGCCTAAGTTACTCAAGATCTTGTTCATAGGTATGATTTTGAAGAATATTTGTAAGTATCATGGTCTCCTCTCCTTTTTCTAATTTTGGCTAAGTATTCTCATCACTTTCATCTCCATCTATCTCAACACTTAAACGTTTTCTCTTTTCCACTCTACTCCTACTACCTCTCCCATATGCTCAAGTAGTCTCAACCCTTAGTATATTTTGGAATAATCCCTCATCTCCCCATCGGGTTCACAGGTTGGAGGACTCATACATCCCCTCAACTCCTTACACTCCATCATCCGCCAACCCACTGTCTACACGTCACCCTTAGCCCTCCACCACATAAAACTTACTCCCACCCCTTTCTCCACTCCTACCCTTATCCTTATTTATCCACCCTCTCCACTCCAATATCCCTTATCCTCCCATACTTAGCCATATTTAAAATCTATGGTAGGGGTAGACACCCATGACCACAGTCCTTTACCCTTCCCCCTCACCTTCCTCACCCGCTCTCTCGTTATCTCCATTTCTCCCCCCTCACTTTTGTCATCTACATTTATCCCCTTCCCCCCTAACTACTCACAATCCTCATCGGGTTCGCAGAAACTGACCACCATCATTCCCTTATTCACCTCACTCCCCAACCCGCCAAATTCCAACCTACTCCCGAAAACTACAAACTCACGTGCTTAATTTACGCAACCTACATATCTCCCCTTCCCCTCATTGAAAATCTCATATAACTTCCCATAATTAACCTATTTTTGAATTTTTCACCTTTAAAATGTGAACCAATAATAATTTTCCACATGGCCCATTACTATTTGGCGAGCTAGGGAGGAATGACACATGGCATCCAATAAGAGCATTACATGTGGCAACATACAAAGAGGAACATATGAAGTGATTTGATTGAATGATGTGAAAAACAATAAATTTCTAAAATATAGTGACATAGTATTGGATGACTCAACATGGTGACTAGACATGAGGTGGATGACGATAGGATTCAACTATTTTATGAGAAGGTCAAACCCCTTGTGCTCCATAATCGTCTTCTTGTGTTTCTTGCTAAGTGTATGAAATACTTAGTATTATATATCATGAAGAATAGGGATGATTTTAAGGATGGAAATTTATTTTAAAATGTAGAAACCTTGGTGAATCTTACTAATCCTTCATATGCCAACTATAAATGTTTGATGATATTTTTGAAAAAATATTCAAATTTCTAAGGATTTTATACAGTTTTTATAAAATTTTGGCAATTTTTAAGGGAAAATAATTGTATCCTATAGAATTTGGGCGAATCATTTTTAAAATAACGAATCTCTTTTTTGGAAAAACCATGGAAAATTAGCCCATGAGCAAAATTTAGCCCCTAAAATCATCCCTGATGAAGAATATAATATATCAATGCATGTGGGATAACATTTTAAACCAAAAGTTCAAATTTTATGAAGGGAAGCACGAAATTCATCCAAGGGTTGTGATTTACCCAAGACAATTGATCGACGGTGGCTGAGTGTTGATATGGCAGAGGCCATAACTTGAGATCCGGGTGTCAGAATCGTGAAACCTTTATACCGTTGGAAATGTATTTAGATATAGAATATGGTGGTATAGGTTTCAAGTGTTTAAAGTTGATAAAATTTTCTCATAAATTAAAATATCAGACAGTTGTATTTTTAATGGGCCTGCGTGACAACTCAACTTCACGACCTCATATCTTGAGAAAGGGAGGATTTGTGCAACATTTATATAGTTGGAAAGATAATATGATGAAGATAACATCATAAGTGATTTCCATTGCTAAAACTGTTATTATCATTCCCATAAAATTAAAACACGGTCCTCCTATTTTAAATGGGAAATTTGTTAAATTGTGAAAATAAAAGTTCATTTCAAAACTTTTATTAAAAAGGGAAAGGGACCCATTTTAGACATGTATATATTGATGATATAACTTCATTAATTAGGAATTAATTATGTACTAATTAAATGGAATGTTTCAATAAGAAACTTGTACGGGAATTTCAAGAGAGGAAGAAAACCCTAACTATTCAAGTAGTTAGAAAAACTCTTCTTAAAAAGAGAAGAGAGTCTTCATCAAAGGGCCCAAGAATCAGTATTGTCCGAGGGGTAGGGCATAATATCATAGGAATAAGAAGGTATAGCCATGGATACACAATCAAGCTTCTGATCAAAAGAAATAAATCTCCATCTTCTCCATTCTTTCTATTCTTCTACACCACTTCTCATAGCTTTATGCTTGAATATCAGAGTTGGGCACAAGGTTGAGTTATTGAGTGTTTTTCTTTTATTCTTCTAATATATTTTCTTATATGATCATGGATTATTTTCAGCCACATACATGTCTGTCAAATATTTTGTAATGAAGAACATATTTCATGAATAAAACTCCACAAAGAATCGCTTCAAGGTTGATCTTGGCGGTATCTTGTAACTTTGAGTTTTAAGTATGAGATATTTGAGGTTGACCTATCAAATTCTCTTTTGATATTGATAGAAATACTCTTTTAAAATTCTTTGAGATGATCAAATTATTATCTCCTATTTTTCATGAAAAAGACATGGATGTATTTATATATGATTAAGAAGATTGTGTGTGATGTTGATCACAATTTAATTTTGATGTTGAAGCCCTCCTTCAATATTTTCTTATTGAAAAAAGACTTTTTCTGCACATAAAGATCATATTGGGTTATTTAAGAACCATTTTTATTTAAATCCAAGAAATAAATATTTGGGGTTTGTTGTCTAGCACTCTCCCTACTCCAAGATATTCAAAGATATATATTTTAACCAAAGAGGAGAACCACCTCTCTAAAAACAAAGGGGGACTAATGTCCTCATGAGGTTGTCATTTTGGTCCTGATAGATTCAAGCGCCAACAGTTACATGGCCTAAAGTCCCAACCCATACCCTACCATCATCTGAAGATCCCCCCCACTCAAATAAATCAATGAATGTGTTATGTTGTAGTAAACTATGGGTTAAGGTAGAAATTGAGGTTTGGGCCTCACAAATGTTATTTGAAATGACATCATATTGGGAAAGGGGCTTAGGCCTTCACCTATGATGGTGAGGCCCTCTAAATGGGTCATGCATGGAATTCTTTTATCCTTCTGTGAACCCACGACCCATCCCCTAGAATTCACTAATGTCAAAGTAATTGACGTGGTGATCTAAAACAAATTTGACCCATAATTTTCTAAGGAAATACAATGGCGCCTCCATATTATTACAGGGAGGTTTGTAAAAAATGATAAACTTCCTATCCATATAGTGGTCTATAAAAGGTTGGTATGTGCAGTATCCTATGCAAATATGTTCCTTTGTCACTAAATGGTGTAAAAAAATTCTACGGTCAATAAGCACGGTCATGAGATATTGTTTTGAAATTTGTAGATCTCTCATCGGGTTTCTATCTGAACCCATCTTATAATATTCTAACATCCTAGCCTTGAAATAAAAAATATCAGATAACTGGCCTCAAGTATTATCTATGGAAGATATATTGGTCTTTGGTGATGTAGCTAGTGAAATGCATGAGGGCTCTATGGTGCTTCTAAAATCTAGTATTAGGTTTTCTATGACTCAAGGCCATTATCAATTTCAATGTTTGCATATAGTGGTTGGGGGTTAGGGTTTGGTTTTTCTTCATTCTATGATGGTGGATCCAGGTTCTATTGAGTTGCAGGATCCATGAAAATGTGATTTATATGCTACATTTGAAGAGGAATAAAATAAATCTATTTATTTTTATTATTTGAGAAATTTATGAAATAGAATTTTTTTTTGAGTAATCCTACCTCGAATCAATGTAATCTTCTTTGAATGCTATCATTCTCATGGTATTCAAAACCTATTGAAATTGTTGCATTAGGAACAATAACACACTGCATAGCTCGTAATAAAAAATAGCATGCAACTTTTTTTTTTATCAATACACATAAGAACATGCACACGCTTAGGAAAACACACTCTTAAATATCTGCATGTGCTCTTAAAAAATGAATTGGTTCACTAGGTGGAAGCATACATGGTCGTTCAGAGGGTGCCAAATCTATAGGAAATGTAATGTGTGCACATTTTTTAGAACATGTGTGTGTTCTAATGTGAGCGCATTGTTGATCACCCCATTGTCTTTTTTTCAACCACCAACTTCTTACAAGCACCTAGGGGTTAGTATAATGGAATTTCATGTTAAATAAGGGGGGAATCACATAGCCAAATGTTGATCCCTCACTTATTGTAGAACTAGGTCAAGCTATCTATAGAAACTCAAAAAATTAATCCTCAAATCCTTAGCCATATTCAACTCAAGAACCAAAGCTTCAAGCTATCCATAGAAACTCAAGTCCTAATCATACCTTCTTTAACTTTCTTCATGCAATCTTGATCTAGAGGTATTACCTTCTTGCTTTTGGATTCAGTCTATAACACGACGTGATCATCCTTCCATCAAACCAATCTACATACTTTCAACACATGTTAAATGTTTCATCTTGATCATTTTCTTCATATGGTACTTGGATTCATATGCAACTCGATACATAAAAAGTTCAGGAAAAATAAACAACTCCCCTCTCCATGACAAGCTCAATAAGCCCTAAACCAAGCAACTAGAGAAAAAATATTAAATATGCTTGAGAGAGGCATTGGAGGGTATTGCTCTTCATTCCTCTTAAATTTCTCCTACATATATATTAGGCCTTCTTTGTTGCAAATTACAATTAATTGGAAAAAAAATAATAAGTCTAATTCATATGTCATATTGTATGGTTGTTACTAAATGTACCCAAAGCATCAATTAATTTCTCAAAATTTTCAACATGTTTTCAACACTACATGAACTTCACTCTACCTAATTACCATCAACTGCTAGTTGTGATACAAGACAAATAACTATAAAAAATTTCATCTATTTTGGTACTTTTTAGGTGGAAAATGGATTTATTGACTTGTAGCACCCATTTCAGGGGCAAGCCATGTTTTGGTGATTTTGGGTCCAAAAACTTATAGAGCTCACTAGAGGCATTAAATGACATTTTTGGGGGTCAAAACTTTTTGAACAAATGTTAAATTTACATTGTTAGAAACTTTAGAACAATGTTATTTTGGAAGCTCCCCATAACTAGTGGTATTAGATACAACGAGAAACGTTTGTTGCTAAGCAAAATTTAGACTGAAAGCCATTTTTTGTGTAATGCTTTCTCTGAGTTGAGGCTGCAACCTTTTATTAATATAAATTCCCCAGTCTTGATTTAAAAAAAAAAAAAATTAAACAAAGTTCTAAGCCTCTTGATGTTGTTCTACACATAAAGAGATTTCGAATAGCACAAATATCACCATCTTGTTGACCACTGTGGTACCAGAAATATCTCCATTTTACCCAAAAAGGTATCAATGTTGAAACTGGACTTTAATTCCTTTGTGCAATGTACCCCTCTACCTACATTTAACATAGGGTACCAAATGCTTATTAATTTCCCCTTTTCTACCACTTCAATCTTCATGACAAGTTTCCCATAAAATATACATAATAAATCACACACAATATACACAATTAAAATATAAATAAACACATATACTTTGTTTATATATTCTATTTATATTTTAGACAAAAATTATATATATGTATATAATTATAATTCTACGATTTTATATCAAAGACAATATCGTTATCAAAGAATAATAATTTGTCATCGATTAAAACAAATTCAAAATATTGTTAACAAAATATAACATAACGCCTTACTTGCAACACATAAGAAGACCTGTCTTATCTTTCTTAATGCAATGATTTATGCGATGTTCACATTTAATATAATATTTTGTGTCCTTGTTTCTAATTCACTCCATTATTATATTCATCTGATGAGATAAAGTGTCTTTGTGAAGGTTTTTTTAACCACCAAAGACTATTATGTATTGATGTTGAAATTGCAGCTAAAAGATTGATTTTTTTTGCCCTCATGAATTGAAATTTTTAAAGAGAATTGAGGTGTCACGAAGGTATCCATAGAATTTGAACAAGTGATCAGATGGAGACGAGACCCCACACTGACCAACTACCCTACTATCTGGAACTTGCCAAAAACCATGTCTTTATAAATCACAAGATT
>JASDQU010585905.1:7668-18844 GCA_032191745.1 Picea mariana | reverse complement strand
ATAAAGATCATATTGGGTTATTTAAGAATCATTTTTATTTAAATCCAAGAAATAAATATTTGGGGTTTGTTGTCTAGCACTCTCCCTACTCCAAGATATTCAAAGATATATATTTTAGCCAAAGAGGAGAACCACCTCTCTAAAAACGAAGGGGGACTAATGTCCTCATGAGGTTGTCATTTTGGTCCTGATAGATTCAAGCGCCAACAGTTACATGGCCTAAAGTCTCAACCCATCCCCTACCATCATATGAAGATCCCCCCCACTCAAATAAATCAATGAATTTGTTATGTTGTAGTAAACTATGGGTTAAGGTAGAAATTGAGGTTTGGGCCTCACAAATGTTATTTGAAATTACATCATATTGGGAAAGGGTCTTAGGCATTCACCTATGATGGTGAGGCCCTCTAAATGGGTCATGCATGGCATTTTTTCATCCTTCTGTGAACCCACGACCCATTCCCTAGAATTCACTAATGTCAAAGTAATTGACGTGGTGATCTAAAACAACTTTGACCCATAATTTTCTAAGGAAATACAATGGCACCTCCATATTATTACAGGGAGGTTTTAAAAAAATGATAAACTTCCTATCCATATAGTGGTCTATAAAAGGTTGGTATGTGCACTAGTTTATGCAAATATGTTCCTTTGTCACTAAACGGTGTAAAAAAATTCTATGGTCAATAAGCACGGTCATGAGATATTGTTTTGAAATTTGTAGATCTCTCATTGGGTTTCTATCTGAACCCATCATATAATATTCAAACATCCTAGCCTTGAAATAAAAAATATCATATAACTGGCCTCAAGTATTATCTATGGAAGATATATTGGTCTTTGGTGATGTAGCTAGTGAAATGCATGAGGGCTCTATGGTGCTTCTAAAATCTAGTATTAGGTTTTCTATGACTCAAGGCCATTATCAATTTCAATGTTTGCATATAGTGGTTGGGGGTTAGGGTTGGGTTTTTCTTCATTCTATGATGGTGGATCCAGGTTCTATTGAGTTGCAGGATCCATGAAAATGTGATTTATATGCTACATTTGAAGAGGAATAAAATAAATCTATTTCTTTTTATTATTTGAGAAATTTATGAAATAGAATTTTTTTTTTAGTAATCCTACCTCGAATCAATGTAATCTTCTTTGAATGCTATCATTATCATGGTATTCAAAACCTATTGAAATTGTTGCATTAGGAACAATAACACACTGCATAGCTCGTAATAAAAAATAGCATGCAACTTTTTTTTTTATCAATACACATAAGAACATGCACACGCTTAGGAAAACACACTCTTAAATATATGCATGTGCTCTTAAAAAATGAATTGGTTCACTAGGTGGAAGCATACATGGTCGTTCAGAGGGTGCCAAATCTATGGGAAATGTAATGTGTGCACATTTTTTAGAACATGTGTGTGTTCTAATGTGAGCGCATTGTTGATCACCCCATTGTCTTGTTTTCAACCACCAACTTCTTACAAGCACCTAGGGGTTAGTATAATGGAATTTCATGTTAAATAAGGGGGGGAATCACATAGCCAAATGTTGATCCCTCACTTGTTGTAGAACTAGGTCAAGCTATCCATAGAAACTCAAAAAATTAATCATTTTTCACAAACGCTTTCCTAATGATGGACCACACTAGTTTGGTCCGAAACGTTGAAAAACATAAAACCTATGCGATGGATCCAAAAGAACTCTCTGAACAAAATTAATCCTCAAATCCTTAGCTATATTCAACTCAAGAACCAAAGCTTCAAGCTATCCATAGAAACTCAAGTCCTAATCATACCTTCTTTAACTTTCTTCATGCAATCTTGAGCTAGGGGTATTACCTTCTTGCTTTAGTATTCAGTCTATAACATGACATGATCATCCTTCCATAAAACCAATCTACATGCTTTCAACACATGTTAAATGTTTCATCTTGATCATTTTCTTCATATGGTACTTGGCTTCCTATGCAACTCGATACATAAAAAGTTCAGGAAAAATAAACAACTCCCCTCTCCATGACAAGCTCAATAAGCCCTAAACCAAGCAACTAAAGAAAAAATATTAACTATGCTTGAGAGAGGCATTGGAGGGTATTGCTCTTCATTCCTTTTAAATTTCTCCTAGATATATATTAGGCCTTCTTTGCTGCAAATTACAGTTAATTGGAAAAAAAAGAATAAGTCTAATTCATATCTCATATTGTATGGTTGTTACTAAATGTACCCAAAGCATCAATTAATTTCTCAAAATTTTCAACACGTTTTCAACACTACATGAACTTGACTCTACCTAATTACCATCAATTGCTAGTTGTGATCCAAGACAGATAACTATAAAAATTTTCATCTATTTTGGTACTTTTTAGGTGGAAAATGGATTTATTGACTTGTAGCACCCATTTCAGGGGCAAGCCATGTTTTGGTGATTTTGGGTTCAAAAACTTATAGAGCTCACTAGAGGCATTAAATGACATTTTTGGGGGTCAAAACTTTTTGAACAAATGCTAAATTTACATTGTTAGAAACTTCAGAACAATGTTATTTTGGAAGCTCCCCATAACTGGTGGTATTAGATACAATGAGAAACATTTGTTGCTAAGAAAAATTTAGACTGAAATCCATTTTCTATGTAATACTTTCTCTGCATTGAGTCTGCAACCTTTTATTAATATAAATTCCCCAGTCTTGGTTTAGAAAAAAAAAAATTAAACAAAGTTCTAAGCCTCTTGATGTTGTTCTACACATAAAGAGATTTCCAATAGCACAAATATCACCATCTTGTTGACCACCGTGGTACCGGAAATATCTACATTTTACCCAAAAATGTATCAATGTTGAAACTGGACTTTAATTCCTTTGTGCAATGTACCCCTCTACCTACATTTAATATAGGGTACCAAATGCTTATTAATTTCCCTTTTTCTACCACTTCAATCTTCATGACAAGTTTCCCATAAAATATACATAATAAATCACACACAATATACACAATTAAAATATAAATAAACACATATACTTTGTTTATATATTCTATTTATATTTTAGACAAAAATTATATATATATATATAATTATAATTCTACGATTTTATATCAAATACAATATCGTTATCAAAGAATAATAATTTGTCATCGATTAAAACAAATTCAAAATATTGTTAACAAAATATAACATAACGCCTTACTTGCAACACATAAGAAGACCTATCTTATCTTTCTTAATGCAATGATTTATGCGATGTTCACATTTAATATAATATTTTGTGTCCTTGTTTCTAATTCACTCCATTATTATATTCATCTGATGAGATAAAGTGTCTTTGTGAAGGTTTTTTTAACCACCAAAGACTATTATGTATTGATGTTGAAATTGCAGTTAAAAGATTGATTTTTTTTGCCCTCATGAATTGAAATTTTTAAAGAGAATTGAGGTGTCACGAAGGTATCCATAGAATTTGAACAAGTGATCAGATGGAGACTAGACCCCACACTGACCAACTAACCTACTATCTAGAACTTGCCAAAAACCATGTCTTTATAAATCACAAGATTGATAACAATTTTTTGTCTCCTCGTTTCTAATTCACTCCATTATTAATATTCATGTGATGAGGTAAAGGATTATTTTCTGTAATGGTTTTTGTGTACCACCAAAGACTATTTTTCCCTGATGTTGAAATTACTTTCAAAGATCATGTGTTTTTTTCTTTTCCATAAATTAACAACTTTAATAAGGAATGAGGTATCACAAAGGTACCCATGGGATTTGAACCAATGAGAAATGAAGACAAACCCCACACTCACCAACTACAAAGACCATATCTTTATCAACGACAATAGCAAAACTAATAACCATTTTTTATTATAATTAGTACATACATCATGTGACTGCTATAGAGTTGTTGGTGCTCTCATATTAATGTTATTGTGTCGTTATTCTGCCTGCAATGTCAAATGTCGCAATCTCATGTTTGTTAATTTGACATCCCACAAGTTTACTATTTTCAATCACACCCAGTTCAAAACATTTTTCTTTGGATCGTGTCCTCCAATGTTCTCAGGCATATTTCTATGAAAAGATATGGTACCCATTACATCCGAATCAAACATCATTTTGCCCCCAATTATAGTAAAATATATGAATCTCTTCATCAACAAAGATTTTATAGATTCAATTTCAGGTATGTGAAATCAATTATGTTTATTAGGCATTGAATCAAATCAAAACTTGTCATGATGTAATTTTTTGTGTGAGGTATTTCATGATTTTCACTTTGAGGTTCAAATTGAGTGAGATTACCATAACACAAGTTATTTGTATTTATAACTGAATCATTTATTAATTTATTTTATTAATGTTTCAGGAAAAACATTTGAGACATTCGATCCTCGAACAGGGGAAGTGATAACACGCGTATCAGAGGGTCATAAAGAAGATGTGTATTTGGTCGTAATAGCATGTCGTTCCACCTTCGATCATGGGCCATGGCCTAACATGTCTGGCTCTATAATGAATTATTTGATTTTTTTTAATATAATCAGTTGAATGTTATGTTAAGAGGGAGTAAATTAGTTGAGTTTTAAACCAACCCCTGAAATGTAGAATTTTTCATGGTGCAAACCTTAAAATGTTTATATCTGGACAATATTATTCTCACGCACTGCAACATAAAATGTTTATATCTAGACAATATTATTTTCACCCACTGAAACAAAATGTATTAATAGGAATTATTTAAATTTTTGCAGGAAAGAAGACACATCATGTACAAGCATGTAGATTTGGTGTTGCAACATGGTGATGAACTTGCAACGCTTGAAAATTTCGACAATGGAAAAGCATTGGATATGGCTCGGATACTGGATGTACCATAATTTGTTGAAGTTATCTGATACTATGTTGGTGAACTATCTATATCATCAATAATAATCAATGTGATATTGTTTGGGTTATAAGTTTATAGATCCAAGGAATGTTGTAAACTAAATTTTAATGAATATGATGTGCAGGGTCAACTAATAAAATCCATGGACTAACATTGAAGATGAGTGGGAAGTATCAGGGTTATACATTTCATGAACCCATTGGAGTTGTTGGTTAGATAATACCATGGAACTTTCCAATGGTGATGTTTTTCAGTAAGGTCAGTCCTGCCTTGGCCTGTGGATGTTTAGTAGTTATCAAATATTCAGAGTAGACTCCCATAACTTCACTTTATTGTGCACAATTGGCCAATTAGGTAACATTATTTATTTACTTACTTTTCAAATATCTATGGTGTAATTTGTTTCTTAATTAGCAGGGCCAAGATTTGTATGTCCAGTATTTTGTTCATGAAATCTCGTCTCCATCACAGGTAGGAATTCCCCCCGGTGTTCTAATTCGCTTCCATAAGCAGTCATTGTTAGGATATTTAGACACTTAGGAGTTAGTTAATATCTACTTGTTCTAATGTGTCATTAGGTAAACATCTGTGTCTTAGTGTGTTTCTTTAGTATGAATTAGTATGCATTTGTAGTTAGGAAATATGAAGGTCGTGATATGTTCCAGACATAGAGTGATTTGATGGTTCATATTCTCCTTGATCTTAATGGCCATTGATTTGTGGCTTAAAACCTGATTGGTCCATGATCCCTATTTAAAGAGAATGGAAGGTCATTTTTCGATGATTTATTGTGAGAACCACTCTTGTAAAATCTCTCTATAATCTTTTTCTTTTTGCATTAATAAACTACTCCAAGTTTTCGCATTGGTTGGGGTCGTGGATGTTTCCCCATAGGGGTTTTACCACGTGAAAAAATCGATGTGTTGATATTTGATATGGTTGTGTGAGTGGTTACTAAAGGTATTCATCCTCTATTGGAATACCTATGTTGTTGAGCATGGTATCAGAGCATGTTTGAAGACCCCCTCTTGTTGTAGATCGAGATCGTGAAGTCGAGTTTCCTCATCTCCATTTTCTACCATTTCCATACATTTATGAGCTGAGAGGATTGTTCCAATGTGTCCAAAGCGCTCTTTTCAATAAGAAACGCTTTTCGTTTCACTCAAAAAGGTTTTTGTTTTCCCAAGATATGGCCATTTCAGCTAGATCCAGAGGTATAAATCCTTAATACGCCCTTTTTAATTTTTTTTCTAGAGTATTATTTTGGTTTTATATTGATTGCTTCCATGTTGATACTCTTTTATATCTATGTATCATACTTTCCCAATTCCTTGTGCAATCTCGGAATATCAGAAACAAATAGGAAAAGGTGCATTTAACGAGTAAGCTAACCGAGATCTAATCCTTGTTGGCATCGAGAAGCGAAAAAAATTTCTTGTGTGAAAAGAGTTTTTTTTTAGCTTGCTCTCCAAGGTCGTCTTCTACAAAAACACCCCCAATCCTCCTGCTAAACAAAACAATATGTTTTGTTAGCCCATTTGGTTAAAAGTTCCTTTATTAAATAAGAGGTCTTGAGTTCAAGTCTCTCTTTTTGTTACTTTTTTTTGAAAAAGTTCATGCTCCATTGTAAAGTGTATTTCACTTCAAGTATAAAAGCGAATCATTATAAGTAGCTTTAATATTTTATTTTAGAGTTATTTATTTTGCATGTAGTTTTTCTTTTATAAAGTAACTTCATTGTAAAAGTGATCCCCACTTCTTTTTATAAAAGTGTGCCACTTCATAAAGCAACTTACACCATCAGATGGTCATTTGGTTATTGTTTATGTCTTTTTTTTAAAGGGTATAACTTTCACATCTGAAGACTTTTTTCAGTGCCCTTTTTTTTAAAACCGCCTAATTTTTCGATATCTTTCCATCCAAATCATCAATTTCAGTTTTTAAATCCATATTATCTACATATTTAATATGGATTCCTCAAGTAATATTTTTCTTACCAGTAACAACTACTTCCAATGGAAATCTCATATGGTGGATTTATTAAAAAGGCTTGTACCAGATTACCTTGGGAAATGAAAGAAAACATATTGATGTTGATAAGAAATTAAAATAGGATAATAGGAATGACGAAGCACATGGAGTAGTTGGAATGTCCATCTCGCGTGATTTAAGGTTCCACCTTCAACAAATTGATAAACCCAAGGAATCTTGGGAAAAGATTGAATCTGTGTTTGGTAAACACAATTTTATTTGAGAACAACAGTTAGAAAATCAAGTACTAAATTTAAGTCCAAGTGATTTTTTATTACATTTAAGACTATATATCTAACTTTAAAACATTGTTGGTACAGGGGCAGACCCAGGGTTCAATGCTTCGACAGCGCACCAATAAAACCCTAACTACAGCCCTTTCGACAACACCTACGAAGCAGATCCAGTCTCTCTCAAGGTAGAGACAGGGGGGGTTACAAGACTCAGGTGTCTGTAAATAAAATGGGACAGAGATATGTGATTACCACACTTCGCAAAGTACTTAGAAGATAACATGCATCACTCTATTAGTTCAACTCACATCGCAGATCAAACTCTAAGTGCATATCGGCGCAGTAACAATGACAAAGAATACTTCTCACTTAGCAACATAAATCAGATCTAACATATTAAACATAGACAAAGCACTAAGAATTCATAGATCTATCTATCATTCATAATAATCAATGCACTAAGAAAATCTACAGCATAAATATCATAGCACAAAGAAAACCATCAACACATGATATACATGGTTCACCCCAGTGTGGGGCTACGTCCACCAACTACTTCTTCTTCTATTATTCTGCTTCAATCTCTTACATTCATCTGCTCCTGTGCACTAAGACATAGAGCCAAACTCGCACTAGGACAGGTGATCTTCACGTTGCGCACTAGATCCACCTTCCCAAAATCAGGTCAAGGCATAGAGTCAACTCCTCTATGAAGCACAAAGCCTTACATACATGTCATGTTGCACAAATAAACTCAGAACTACTTGCCTCTTTCACTTAGCTAGATATTAGTCACATTGTTTTCACTAAGCACACTTCACTTACTACATTCTTACTTATTTATACATTTACAAAAAGGCTTAATCATGGGTAAAACCCATGGGCCGACATCCCATAACCCATTACATAAACCCTAAGAACCCCATGTTGGGTCCACAAAGCCCACAGTGACATCCCACAATCTCAGCTCCGCCTGGGTGCTCCATGTTCGAACAACCTGTCGAAGTCCAAAAAGTGGTCAAACCCGACCAATGTTTCCTCAAAACTTGGTCGAGGGCCAACAGGCCCCCAACACTCACCTGTGACTCATCCCGAGTCACTTAGATTTGGGCAACACTACTTCAAAGGCCTCGATATTAGCTCGACCTGCTACTTCGCTTGAGCCTCCTACTCAGTGAATTCCTGGATCATTTTCTCTGTAATAGGCCCTTCCAGGTGTTGTTCCATTGTCGCAACCACTTGGTCCATTTGCGATCCTTGTCCTTTGATATATTCAAACATCATGCAGGCTTTGTCCTGCACCACTTGCAGCCTCTACGTGCCCTCCATGACTCTGCCTTGGATGGTAGTAATCTCCTATTGGGTTGTGCATTGTTCTTGTGATCTAATCATTATCTCGATCACAGTGATGACTTCATCTACGCTTGAACTATTAGTGCTTGTTGTTGCGCCTCATGTAGTTGTGTTTCCAACTTCCTAAGATCTGGGTATTCTGTGAGGCGTTCGTAGGTCTGCGCACTTTTTTTTCTTAGTTTCTTGCATTCTGAGGCGAGGACTCTGATCCTTTCCATTGCACTCTTAGCGGCTTCCTCCCTCTGGTCACACACTTACTGTGGAGTGCTAGGTATTTCTTGAAGTTCCAAATCCATTACCCTTTCTTGAAGTTGTCGAATGGCCTCAGCGAGCTTCGTCACTTGGACCTCAACTTCTTAATGTTCCTCCTGTGTCAAGCTTGGCACAAAGTGAAGTGCTTTGCTCACTGCTTCCTTGACTTCAGTCTTCTATGTGAGCAGTTGGTCCTTGTCCTTTTATATCTGTGTTTTGTATCCTTCAAGCATCATCTGGAACTCATCCTTCTCGTTTTCATAAGTGGTCTCACAATACCGCGCAACTCGTAGTTTCTCCAAGATCTCCTCTTTCTCTTTATCCAAGACTTCTATAGCCTTCTCTTTCTCCTCTTGGACTCACTGAAATTGAGCCTCTGTTGCATATGCAAGTCTTTGAAGTTGGGCGGGTTCATCCCCCAACTCTGCAGCCTCTGACGAGGAAGGCGCAATAGGGACTGCACGAACTAAATGAATAGATTCATGCACTTCACTCAGCTCCCTTTATATCCTACCATATACTTCATCCTGCTTCGCTCCATATCTTTGTAAGATGTCCTCAGAAGCATCCCATCTCTCTGTCGACTAGGCTTATATCATCTTCTGTGAGGGTGGCCTCCATCTGGGGTTTACTGGAGTGGGTCTTCTTTCTTGTTGAGGGTTTCTGCAGAGAACCATTCCTCTTCTTGTGTGTTTCTACCTTGGTAGGGGAGTCCTTTGGTGGTGTAACTTCACCTTCTCCTTTCTTTTCTCCTGCTTCCCCTCCTCCTTCTTGATTTACTTTGTCTCCTCCTCCTCCTGCGGGCGAGCCATGCCCACTTTCCTCCAAGGCATTATCCTCCTCATCAGTTTCTATATCTTGGACTTCCTCCTTTTTCTTATTCTTCTTCGCTTTATTTTGTCTATCATGCTTGACCCAGGTGACCAAGGGGCTTCCTATAATATCAGGGTCAGAGAATTGTGCATCATCGACCAGTACAAGGAACTATGTCGATCATTCCTTGGTGACCTCCTCCATATCTTCGTCAGTCAACTTATAGTAGGACTGTAATTTCTCTTTGCTCTCGTCCCTGCACGTAGTGATATAAATGAAATGATGATCTGCGTGGAACTTAGTGAATGGCCTGTAATGGTGCAATGTTTGCGATGTCATGTGAGGAAAAGATTCTATGAAAACCTTCATCTACTGATAGTAGGCGTCAAACACTACGTTCGACTACCACTGCTTCAAGATGTCATTCATGTACCATAGAGTGGACAACTTCACGGCCAATGGATCCAAAGGTTCAATCTCTCAAAAGGCAGCTTCTTTCGACATTTTCCAAGAGACAAATGTGATCAACACTAGAAACCAGCTGAAATGGAACTCGTACCCTTGATCCTGGGCTTCGTGGCAGTCTTTCTCGATCTCATTGATGAGGTATCTCAACCAATTCACTTGCATCCCCTCCACACATTTCCCTGTGAGGTCCACCACGAACTTGGTGACCTCCATGGGGCAGTTCTTTCTGACAATCTTTCCAACTATAAGATGACAAGCTAGATGCACTGCACCATCCTCGATGGAGGACAACTTGTAGCCTCGCTTCCCCTTCTCAACTTCGTCATAGGCCTCCTTAATGTGTTGTGCCAGGGAATGATCTGAAGTCTTCCCTGGGTAGAACTATTGAGGGTCGAGTCCCTGCATGCTCAATCCTGTGATCAAGTCGATAAACATCGGATCCACAGTAATGTGCCTGTCGAGCCATACGTATCCTCCATGATAGCACGACAAGAAAATTTTAACGCAAGTGTTAACCTCCTGATTTCGACCAAAGTGAGGGATCTTCATGACGTTCAATATCATGGACTACGCAAGCTCCTTTATCCAAGGCTAGGAGACTATGTGAGGCCTCTTCCCATTCATCTTCATCAGGTACCTATGTGGTGTGAGCAGCACGTAGTTCTTTCTGTCTCCGAGATTAAAGTCGTTATTCTTCAATACTGGGATCTAGCCCAACTGGCTTCCTTCTATGCATATCCTCTTTGGGATGTACACGGTGATAAATGTATACTCTAAGTCCCAAGGAATTCTACCATGGTTGACCACACCAGCCAAAGGTGGGATGTAATCAAGTAAGATCGATGGGATCTTCTTTGCATTAGCCAGATCATTGTGATTCTTACTTTGCTTCTCGGTGGTAGGGTTAGCATGTTTTGGTCGAAGTTCAGTTGAGGGGGAGGCCTGCAATCCTCTGGTTGATGATCCCTAAACACCTTCAGGCATGCCTCTATCAGCCATATACTTCCTAATAACCTCTTCGACAGACTTTTCTAACTCAGCCTGTGCATCCGACATTCTTTATTTTAACGGATGGGTCGAGGTAGGAAAACGGATAGCGGGGAAAACAAAATATGGTGAGGTCTAGGTTATAGAATC
>JASDQU010585904.1:56388-67932 GCA_032191745.1 Picea mariana | reverse complement strand
TGAAATCCGACTATGTGTCGATTTCTGAAATCTTAACCGAGCGTCTGATAAAGACAACTACCCTGTCCCTCCCATGGAGCAGATCCTTCAACAAGTATCTGGTTCTGAAAGATTATCTTTGTTGGATGGTTTTTCAAGGTATAACCAAGTCCTTATGTCTCCCCCAGACCAGCTCAAAACTACTTTCCATACCCCATGGGGCACCTACGCTTATGGGAAGATACCCTTTGGGCTCATAAATGTCAGTGCCACTTTTCAGAGAGTGGTGGATATCTCTTTCCATGACTTAATCAATCAATCTGTAGTAGTTTACCTAGATGACATCACTGTCTTCTCAAAAATAAAGGAGATCATCTAGCTCATCTAATATCTGTTCTACATCGATGTCGTAAGTCCGGCATTTCTTTAAATCCTAAAAAAATTGTCTTTACAGTAGAACAAGGTAAGCTCCTCGGATTCATTGTATCAAATGAAGGGATGATTATTGACCCTGAAAGGACCCAAGTCATTTCGAAACTGCCCCCTCCCTCTTCAAAAAATTCCATGCAATCTTTTTTAGGACAGATAAACTTTGTTAGGAGATTCGTCCCCATCCTTTCAAAAATGGTGAGACCATTACAAAATTTAATAAAAAAAGGATGTACAGTACCATTGGGGACCTTTAGAAAGTCAGTCTTTTGATTCAATAAAAAAGGCTATAGTAGACACTCCTTCTCTAATGAGCCCTGATTTTTCGCAAGACTTCACCCTCTACACATTTGCATCTGACCGGTCTTATGCTGCTATCCTAACCCAAAAGAATGTTGAAAACAACGAAGTCCCAATTGCCTTTATGAGCTTAGCCTTCAAGGGAGAAGAATTTAATTACCCAACAATAGATTAGAAAGCTTACGCTGTTTTTAAAGCAGTAAAACACTTTCAATCTTATCTACTGAAATCTAGGACAAAAATCATTGTCCCTTACCCTGCGATCAGAAATTTGTTAGTGCAGAAAGAACTGGGTGAAAAAAGGGCAAACTGGATCACATCCTTACAAGAATATGTCATAGAAATCACCCCAACATAAATTGTTAGAGGCCAAGGTTTATGTAAGTTGGTGGTTGATTCAGCTATAGGACAGCAAAATGAAACGGATATGTTATTACCAGATCAGCACGATCAAAATCAAATCTGCTGTGCACAAAACCTTACTAGTCCCTGGTATGACGACATCAAATTTTGTCTTATACATGGATCAAATCCCCGTCACCTTGATCCAAAAAAGAGGAGAGCACTGAGATTAAAAGCTGCTTCTTTTCACCTAGTAAACGGTATTTTGTTTTGCCAAAATTTCGATGGAATACTTATGCGTTGTCTTGAAAAAGATGAAGCAGAAAAATTCTTATTAGAATTACACACAGGGGAAGCTGGTGGAAATTTTGGTGGAGACACCACCGCCCACAAAGTATTAAGAGTAGGTTATTACTGACCTACCCTTTTCAAAGACACTCATGCCTTATGTTGCAAGTGTGTAATCTATCAAAAGGCATCTGGACGAATACAGAGACCAGCATTCCCACTGCAACCAGTTTCGGTAGACTCCCCTTTTCAGTAGTGGGGCCTGGATAGTATAGGTCCAATCAATCCGGCATCCTCGCAACAACATAAATACATCATAACAGCCATAGATTATTTCACCAGATGGTCTGAGGCTACCCCATTAAAAGTTGTAAACACCAGCCAGGTAATATCCTTCCTGAATTCAAATATTATTACTCGTTTCAATATTCCTGAATGCCTAGTATTTGACAATGCTTCCTATTTTTCATCTCTTGAAATGAGTGATTTCACTCTAGAAAAAGGAGTAAAATTAAAGTACTCTGCCAGCTATTACCCCCAAGGCAATGGTTTGGCGGAATCAACTAATAAAAACCTGATCAAAATCATCAAGAGAACGGTCTCTGAAAACCATAAAAACTAGCATAACGCACTATTGAACGCAATCTGGGCTGACAGGGTAACTCCTAAAACTGTTGTTGGTAATTCCCCATTTTTTCTCATTTATAGCAGGGAAGCGATTCTTCCACCGCATGTCCTTCTTCCATCTCTGCAGTCATCGCAGAAGATGCAAGAAGAAGACTATCCTCCCTTGGAGAGTCGGATTAACACTTTGTTAAAGTTAGAGGAAGTAAGGGCTCAAGCAAAACGAAAATTGGATCAAGATCAACTCATTGTTAAAAAATGGTTTGATTCTAATTCTGCCTCTGACAGAAATTTTGAGGTAGGCAACCTTGTCCTTAAGTGGGACAAACCTCATGAGGGAAAAGGAGAGCATACTAAGTTTCAAAACTTGTGGTTGGGACCATTTTTAATTGCTGAGAAACTAGGTCCCAGTTCCTTTCACCTGCAGAATTTAGAGGGACAGCGAGACACCTTCCCGGTGAATGGCCAAGCTCTCAAAAAATACTTTACCTGATGAGTCTCCCATACACCTTTTGTAAATATTTTATGTTTTGTTTTCCTTGTTGTTTGTTTTTCTTTTCTAGTTTGTTTTGTTTTCATTTCTGCTTATCGGTCTTTCTTTTTGAAACACACATGCCTGCACCACGGGCTAGCTCAGACAAAGAAAACAGAAAAATTCCCTAGAAAATAACTGTTGAAAGTTGTCAGAACATCAATTGTTGTATTTCTCTGAAATTGTAACCTTGTTAAAGATGAATTTTTGTTTGAAAAGCGTTTTCTCAGTTTCAATCTGCAATTGAAAGTGTTCACGACCATCTATAAAAATATTTTTACGTTGTCCATGTTCTTTAAGAGAGAAGCTCAACGATGTCTCCCTGTTCTTGAAAGTCGATTTTATTAATGAAATATTTTTGGATCTTGATGAAGGACAGCACGAAAAATTTTAAGGTCTATGACATATCAAGATGTGTTAAAAAATGGAAATTTCGGTGTCACACCGCTCTATTGAATATTTTAAAAACTATAATATGAATAAACTCTCAGAGAGCTATGGGAAGTGTTTGTAAACCCAATGAAACACTGAATAGGTCTGCTGGAAATGGGTGAATGCATGCATGATGCCAAGATAACTTAGTCGGGGTACTGAATAGGCCCGCTGGCAGTGAAGCAATGTCAGGTAAAAGAAAATTCTCAGATATGGATTTTGTTTTGTCCTTAAGCATCCTTCGTTCTGATATGAAATTTCTTGACAGGATATAGACGTTAGAGTGGGTTAATTGACATCCTTGTCGAGGCTATGGATGCCTGCTAGCAATAGCGCCCCTGTCAACAGTATTGGAGATTTTAACTTAACATCGTGGCTTTCTTTTGCCAAGTTTGTCACCAGTTTTTGTTTCTTTAAAAAATAAAAGTTATCTGAAAATGAACTGCGTTATGATTATTTGAGATATTCAAATGAATTTTCGGTTGTTCTTCGATTTGAATTTTTTCATATTTTTCTAATCTGAACTCATTCGTGTAACAGAGATAACTGCTTCTCCCAGCATGTCGCCATTGTTGGCAGCAATAATATAATTGTTATTTTTATTAAATAATCTACATAGATGCCTACAAAGGGTCATGAAATTTCATTACTCTTCATGAACAGTTTCCGAAACCATAGTTGTAAATCGTCGCTTTTTACCTATTGTCTATTCATGCTTCGTTTTCATGACTGAAAGCATGAAAACTTGCGACTGCAATTACCATTTTGTTTTAAAATTTCATTGAAGGCAAATTGTTTATTTAATTTGTTATGGAGTTTTGATTCCTTGCCATGAAGATATTACCCTCTTTGTTTTTGACCCTTTCAATTCTAAGCATGCCTAAGAGATTGATAGTTTTAATGAACAAAAGACCCCCACCATTTGATTTTTTGTATGGGTTTTGGTTTGATCTTTGATTACATTTATTTCACAAAACTTTTGATTATTTGATTTTTTGACTTACCCAACTTTGTAATCAAACCATGATGCATGCACTTACGTTTGTTTTAAGTTCTTTGGTCCTAGCTCATACTCAATGCCAAGGTGGCATATGATTTACAGACTACCATTACTTCTTAGGATGGTCTTGGGTTTCACAAACCTCTTCGCATATGTTTTAATTAAACACCCTTCCCATCGTATGAGTCCTTACAGCGTTTATTGTTGGGCTCGGGGTTATGGCTCTGTTTCATTTTCACAAACCCTACCTGTATGTTGTGTTTTGATTACCCTCCTGTCCAGTATGGCTCCTGTCGTAAGAATTGAACCAAACGGTATCCAAACCTTGCTCTCATATGACGATGCTAGGGAGGATTTGGAAAGAAATGGCTGGCATGTTTTCATCAAGAAGTTTCAGGGTTTTAATCTTCAGGTTTCCCAAGAATTTACCTTATCCTTTGATGGTTGTAGGGAAAAATTTGGTGATGTGCAATTGGAGGTAACCGAGGAGTTCCTGAGTCAAGCCACAGGGTTTCTAGCGAGTGGTCAGAAATGCTTTAAAAACATGAAAGTGGAGGAAGTCCCTTGGACCCTGTTGTTTACATCTCGAAAAATAACAAGTTGTGATAGAGGTATGCCAATTTCATTCCTAAAATATCAGTGGCATGATTTACTCATGTGGTAAAGAAATTTGTTACATGTCAGGGACGGTTCGGGCTTGTATTTTTGTATCATTTATGCCTGCTTATGAGTTTTATGGGTTTCCCTTTGAATATGCCATATTACTTACTCAGAAGTCTATATAAAATGGGGAAAAGATTTAAGAAACAGAGGTCAGAATCTACTCTTTTTCATCACGGCATGATTAAAATCATCCTCATACATCAGTTAGAGTCGCAAAATGACTATTGGGATTCGTTTATAACATGAAATGGTTTTGGTAACCCTAAATTGGGAGAAGTAGATAAACTCATCGTTGAGAAAACCCTTGTCCACCTGATGACATCTCTTCCACCTCCCCAGACTTGTGCCTCTTCCCTTAACAGCGAACCCTTGATCTATCCTAAGGTCATTCAACAGGATAGCCAATAGAATACACATCCAAAGGACTGTGTTAAAATTGCAAGGAAACCTACAAGAAAGAAGTTTAAAAGTAATGTTCATGTCAATTTCAAAAACAAAAGAGCTGGCAAGCTAATTTCTCGAAGTCTTCGAAATAAGACAAACTCTCATGCAGATGCGATGAGCATGATTGAGGTTAACGAAAGCTCAAACTCTGAAATTGACAAATTCCTTGCAGAGGAAGACCCCATGTCATTAGGGCCACACCCTGACTGACCCTATAACTTTGTCGATAATTTGCCTCCTTGTTTGAAAGACAATCCAGAGTTTCCTGGTGTCCAGCTCTGCAATAAATCTACTATCTGTATGGAGGGTTCTCCGATCCATAATATTGTTTGTTATGATGCAAACGCTATACATTCACAGTGCGATGTTTGTCTATCATGGATCAACAGATACTATACTGATGTCCCGTTTCTACAGTCACAGGTTGAGTTTTTAAAATACCATGTTGATGTTTTAACAAATGAAAACCATAGGCTTGAATCTATCATCAAAGGGAAGGAGAATCGTATGAAAACCACAGGTCATGTGATATTTAAAAACGTAGAGGCAGCTACAACTATCGTTAACTCCAAAGTTTCATGATACAATTTGATTTCATGATTAGAGATATGATTTTTTTTAATTTAATAGCATGATTGTTGTCATTCTTAAGTTAGATTATTTGGTTTTGTTGAATAAACTATTTTTATAATTAAATTATCCTATTTTAATTATTGAATAAAATGAGATTTCATTTACTATTATAACTAGCTACAGAATCGCAAGATTCTGTATCCAGTTAAGAAAATTCAAATTGTCTAAATTAATGACAGAAAACATATCTGAGATCTTCCTATTTTATTTTTCTTTTAGGATAATTCAGGGGTCCATGATTTCAAAGTTGATATGAGGCACTTTTAAGATCTCCCAGTCATATCTATGATGTATTTTGAATAAACAAAAATAGACTGTTGTTAGTTTTTGGATATTTAGTAAAATCAGGGTGGTTGCATCCCCCCTTTATTTTTGAAACAAATTTGATTTCAGGAACATAAACAGTTATGTTTCCTGAGACCTTTATAAACCTATCATTTTGTGAACAGTGGATCATCTTGGCCTGGGGCTAGAGTATGGATATTTGCACACAGACTTGAATGTGATAGAATACATATTACAGCTTTAGCTTTTGTGTATCATGTTTTAGTTTAAGTTTTTCTTATCTCGATATGATAATAGATGATGATAGCTTTTTGTCTTCATAATTTGTTGTTATTTGAGATAATTATTTTCATATACTATCCATATCTCATGTTTCAGATATAATATAGTGTGATCATTAATTCGATACAAATCTGATATTTATCTCTTATTTCCTATTTGAATGTATAACTACAAGTTCTTACAAGAAGATTTATATCATTGTAGTCACTTGTAAATCATAAGATCATTGTAACTATGTCTGTTATATGTTCTATTATCAAAACTCAATCTCCAGCATATTGTTTTTCATTTGTTCGAAGCACCCTTGAGATTCGTTGTAGGTTTACTTCTCATATAAGGTGACTGATTATTGACTATTGTATAGACGTTGGATGCATTAATAGGTTAGTATGTTATTTGATTTCATTTGCTTGCTGAATATAGAAGTTTTATGTATATATAACATTTTCCACTACCTATAATTTTCTGTTCAATTAAGTAGTTTAATATTTGATTTTATGAATATATAAATCCAAGAAAACAAACCAAAAATTTAAATAGTATTTCCTCTTTATTTATTACTGTTGTTAAGGGAACCAATTTACATTCGATTTTTATGAGTTTAGATTAAAACTGGTGATTTGTACAGATTGTATATAGAACTATTATACATGTATTATTTAAATAAACTGTACATATATATATATAGATGTACATATATATTTTAGTGATTGTTATTTAGTAAGTTTTTGTATTTCCTTTAGTTATTTTTTCTCTTTCTTTAGAACTTAGTTCGGCCAACGGAGTTGCTAAACCCATCGGAGTGAATTAATCCAAACAGCTTGGGTTAATTAGACAACCCCGGACCAGATTCACTCTTCCAGTTGACGAGTGGTCAATTTCGCCCGTCAACACAACCCAAAGGACACTCATAAAGAACATAGTACACCTGGTACAAGAAGACAAAAGAAGACTGAGGAGGTCCAAAATTTAAGCAGCACCTAAGGAAAGACTCCTTCAGTGTCACCTGATCGAGGAGGTGGTAACACAATAGAAGCTGAATAAAATCCCAGTGAAGCAACACCACCTAGAGACGAGGTTGAACCCTCGAAGAAGAGGAAGGTTTCCCCCTCGAAACCTTCTTCCTGGAAGAAATCGAAAGCCTCCATGACCAAGATGCAGACTATCCTCACCTCCAACGATTTTGATTTCATCATAGCATCCCTAAACGATGCTTCACTGGAAATAGTAGAGAAACGAGAGGCCAGGCAAGAAGAAATGTATGATAGGATTTAATTTGAACCTCAAGGAGTACAGCAGGCCCTTCAGTCTAGTCGTGCAATCTCCAATGTGTCGGGAGAACTAGAGTTGGGAGATGAGCTAGCCCAACTCCACCAACTAGTTGATAAAGTCAAATCTCACCTTCGTAGAGCCCAAGAAGAATAAGAACAAGCCACCCAAGATTTGATGCAAGTACAGGGAGTACTTGTAGAATAGTGTCGAGATGCAGAACAGGAAAAGATTGTTGTCCAAGTGAATTTCGATGAAGAAAAATCATAGATACAGCATGGAAAATAACAATTTCTCGCAAAGAAAATTGAAGTAAAAGAAGCCATCAACAGAGCACTTCATTCTGTGAAAGTCGTAGAAATAAAGGCATAGGATCGAATCACACAGCAAGTAGAGAAGCTCGCAGAAGTGATCCAGCAACTACAGCAATGCATAGCAGACTTAGAGCTACACGCAGTGCCCGACACTCCATGGGATGTGAGGGATCAAAGAGAAGCAACTGCTTGAAGCACAGTTGAGAGAATAAAATCCCTTTCTATGGAATGTAAGAAACTCACCGATCATAGTGCCCAGACCTACGAGCAACTCACAAATAATCCTGAACTGAAGGCACTAGATTCGCAACTCCAAGAGGTGAAGTATCAAGTCCAAACCATACAGGCGCAGTTGAATCCCCTGTCAATTGTGAAAAGAATGAAGCACTCTCAAGAGCAAAGCACCACCCAACAACAAATCCACACTATCCAGAGAAGAGATATGGAAGTAACTCAAAGGCTCCAACCTATATAAGATAAGACCTACCAATTTTTCACATAAGTTGAAAGTCGAGGAGCAGAAGTGGAGAAGGTTGTCACCACAGCTAAACAGCGCCTGGAGGGACCTGTCAATGATGCATCCATCCAAGAGTTCGTTGAACTAGAGGTCATAGCATAGTAGAAATTTGAATCATCCCAAGCCAATCTCGAGGATTTCGAAGCAGAACTACCTATATCAGAGTGACTCGAGACGATTCACAAGTGAGTGTTGGGGGCCTATTGGCCCTTTACCAAGTTTTGGGAGATCCTTGGTCAAGTTTGACCTATTTTGGGACTTCGACAGCCTGTCGAAGGAGGAGCACAAGATGAAGTTGATATCACAGGATCGCGGCTCCTTTTTGGGATTGGGATTATGTAACAGGTATGGGAATGTCGGCCCATGGGTTAAACCATGTTTAGGCCTATTTTGTAATGTATAAATAGATGTCTAGGCTATGTAAGAGAGAGACAGGAGATGCATATCTATGTGATACGAATGGATAAGTGTTAGATCTATGTGATCGAAGGATTGTAAGTTCTTTGTGCATACTGTGTGATACTTGTAGAGTTACGTGCAAGTAATTGTAAGAAGGCTTGGTGCTATAACGTAGCTCGAAGAAGGAGGATCTAGCAAAGTATGCGCAAATATCCTGTCTTCTGCAGAGTAGGACTTTGATGTTATGTGCCTGTAAGAAGCTTGAATAAAGATAATAAAGAAGAAGAGTTGGTGGACGTAGCCCCAGGGTGGGGGTGAACCACATATATGTTGTGTTTCTCTTCTTTGTGTGATGTATTGATGTGTTTATGTCTTTTCTTACTAAGTGATTTGATATAGATAGATAGATCTTTTTATGCTTTGTGTTAATGATGTATATGGATGTTAGCTCTGACCTATGTGAATGTGCTTAGTGCTTGAATCTGCTAGATCTAATCTACCTCTCTATGATAAGTGCTTAGATACATCAAATCTGAGTGAATGATGTGATGCAATATGTTATCTGTGATGTAGATAGTGGTTAAATATTGGTGAACTATCAGTGCTAAGTGCTCTGTTAAGTATTACAATCACATACCTATGTCCCAGCTAAGGTTGCATACACCTAAGTCCTGCAACAACCCTTGCCTCTACCTCGGGTGAGACTTCATCTTCTTCGCAGGTGTTGCCGAAAGGGCTGGTAGTTAGGGTTTTTTTGGTGCGTTTTTGTAGCGTTGAACACTGGGTCTGCCCCTGTGCCAACAATCCTTGTCAATTGTTTTCAGGTAAACAAAAGCTTCCTGCACTACCCTTGATCCCAGTCAAGATAGAAGCTCCATTTCAACAATGGGGTCTGGATTTTATCAGATAAATACATCCACCCTCTAGTGAAAAGCATAAATGGATTCTAACGACCACAGAATATTTCACTAAATGGGTAGAATCCATTCCTACACGAAATGCTACAAACTTAGTGGTCATCAATTTCTTGTAAGAAAACATTTTGTCTAGATTTGGTTGTCCTCAGAAAATAGTTACAGATAATGCCTAGGCATTCAAATCCATGACGATGGTCAGTTTATGTCAAAAGTACAATATTGTACTGGGACATTCCGCAGCCTACTACCCTCAAGGAAATGGATTAGACAAATCATCAAATAAGAGCTTGATCACTATAATTAAAAACGTGTTGACCAAAAATAAGAAATCCTGGCATGTTCACTTGAAATACGCTTTGTGGGAAAATCGAATCAGCACTAAGAAATCAATCGAAATGTCTCCTTTCCAAATGGTGTATGGTATCGACGTATTCCTCCCCATAAATCTCACTCTGCCTGTAATGAAGATTTGGAAATACTCGAAGGAGGAGCCTAATGATCTTACCAGAAGAATAAAACAGTTCATTGAGGTACAGTAAAACATAGCTAAAGTGGATGAGAAACTTCAGAAATATCAAGACAACATGAAAGTTTTATTTGAATAAAAGGTTTAAGATAGGGAATTTCTTCCTGATGACCTAGTATTGAAGTGGGACACTAGGAAAGAAGATGTTGGAAAGCATGGTAAGTTCGATCACATCTGGTGTGTTCCCTTCAAGATTGTGGCTTCTGAGGGAAAGAACTCATTCTTATTAGAAAACCTCGATGGGAAAATCCTTAACACCCCTATCAATGGGTGTTACCTGAAGCACTCCATGAAATAATCAGTTTCCAAAATCTCATTGTACATGCCGGTTTGATTTTTGTGTTTTGATTTGCAATTTTTCGTTTCTTTGGTAAGTTTTTACTTTCACTGTAAATACGGCCAGGTTTGTTGATTTCATAAAAAACAGAAATATGAAAAAACAAGTAATGCCTACCTTATCTTTTTCAGAAGTTTCTGACATTTCTCATGTTTATTTTTATGTAGAAGGCTTGCTTATAGTTGAGAGATAAGGATATATCTGAAGCCAACACTAACTTTTCAGGACATTAGCTTTCTCTCAAAACAGGTGATAAATAAATAGTTTACTTGGTTGAAAATATAAAGAGAATATGAGGTATGAGCTTCTGCCCTACTGACCCAACTTAAATTTTTAAGGGGATATCACTAAGTATTAAAGAAGTCCCATCCATACAAATACTTTAACCTGATCAACAACCAGAGGAATATAAGAATTACATCCTAATCCTAAAAATTTCCTCTGAGTTTGGATAAAATTAAAATTAAAATAAAATTTATAAAAAGAAAAATAAAAATAAAAAGACCTTAAAGAAAATATGAGAATCAATGAATAAGCTTGTGTGAGATTGACCTTCATCGCAACAGAACTTTTGAATATTCTTTCTATTTTATTCTTCCCATCCTAAGAGCTTTATTTTCCTACAATTCTCAACACCCCTCCCTGATATTCATAAAGAGAAAGGATTTTGCCTTAACTCTGAAAACTCAGAAATATATATTCAATAATGTTAGGTGAAAATTTATACATCCCTTTCTAATTAACTGAAATAAAGTATGTCTAAGCTAATCCTAATAACTTTAAGCTCTCTTAACTAGTTTTAAACTGACTAGTTCACTCAAGGTTGATCCCTAAAATTTAAAATCCCCTGTAAAATATTCTCAATAGGTGAAGATGTATTGAAGATTGAAAGAAAATGAGTTTCTAAGTATACTAAAAATTTATGACAGACCTTTCCTTGAATATCTTAAATAGATATCACCCCTTATATGCTATATACAGATTTATTGCCACCACTTCATGTATTAAAATATAAGATGGATGGTGAAAATA
>JASDQU010585904.1:34727-50079 GCA_032191745.1 Picea mariana | reverse complement strand
GGAAGTTGTCAACAAGTGTTTGGAAACATATCTAAGGTGTTTTGCCTCTGAAAAGAAACATCAGTGGGCTCAATGGTTACCCCCAGCTGAATGGTGGTACAACACTTCCTACCATATAGCTACACACATGACTCCTTTTGAAGTGGTATATGGACAAAAGCCACCTTCAGTTCTCTCAAACTTACCGGGTACCTCGAAGGTCCAGGCGGTTGACAAAACACTTACAGTTCGAGAGGATAGTCTCTGTACCCTTAAAGAGAACTTGGTCATGGCACATAATCACATGAAGAAACAAGCATATCAAGGTCTCTCTGAACGTCAATTTGCAGAAGGGGAGCAGGTGTATCTGTGACTGCAACCATACAAACAAACTTCCCTCAAGGTCGAGCATTATCAGAAGCTAGTGCCCAAATTTTATAGTCCTTATACAGTTCTCAAGTGTGTGGGACAAGTTGCCTATCAATTATCTCGGCCCAGTCAGTCGAAGCTACATCCTGTTTTTCATGTTTCATGCTTAAATAAGGTGATTGGAACTAGGTGCCAAATTCAAACCAACCTTCTAGAGTTAGTTGAAGAAGGATCCATTTGGCTACATCCAGAAGTTGTTTTGGACCAGGGTGAGCGTCACCTACGTCAGAGAACCATCAAGGAAGTGTTAGTCTAGTGGAAATATATGACTCCAATAGATGCCACTTGGGAACCAACTACCATTCTGCAACAGTTTCTACATCTCAAGCCTTGAGGACAAGGTTGTTTTTAAGGGGGCAGACATGTTAGGGTCCTAACCCACACATAGGTAGATCAATATATTCAGATGTAATAAAGGTTAATATTAATAAGGCCCTTCAATAAAATAGAATAAGGCGGATGTAAGAAGACCTAATAGAAGCTTCCACTTCTAGAAGGATCTTCCTCTAGATGCTTCTCTTGATAGACATATTTAGTATAAATAAGGGTCAAGGTCATGAAAACCCTAGCTTGTAGATTATTGTAATAGAGTGTTTCTCAACTGGAGGTTTCCCCCTTGAAGAGGCCCGTGAACATTGCTTTCTGAATCAAAGTGTTATTTTTGTTGTTGTTCTTATATCATTTCTGTGTTATTGTGGAGATTATGCTGGTTATATTACTGTTATTCTACCATTTCTAGCAATTTATTTTTGTTCTGCATACTTTTTATATGTGGTATCTTGCACACTTGTTTCAAAATCTGATAGGAAGGCTTCTAAAGGATTCATACCATCAAATGTGGGTAAATTACTTACTGTTGTGTCGATCCAGCAAAATTCTCTGGTTAATCTATCACATCTTCTGGTAGATACTTCATACATCTAGTTCTGCTAGTTTTTATAACCCTAATTTACACCAAACATGCTTACCTAGCATCAGGCCCTCTCATATTCCTTCTTTTCCAAAACACTACTGAACAACTCTTCTTAAAAACCATTTTTATAAAGGCCCACACGCCCTGCTCCATTACTGCACACGTGTACATGCTAGCTGACCCAAGACAACCCGCATGTATCTACAAAAGCATGAAAAAAGGAAAGTTTTTGATGGAACACAAACCTTTGGGTAAGTTAACTACACCTTTCGGCCATGCATGGCCAGTCATTCAACCAAATAGCTAGCTCCTTCTAACCTATAAGATAAGGGGTTGGGGTCCCATTTGAAAGCAGAGGAAAATTCATAATAAAGAAATTATACCCAATTGAGCATTCCCTTTGTCCCAACCTTTAGCCATCCTTGTGAAAAGAAACGTATAGATCAAAGAAGTTGGAAGAAAGTGGAAGAAGAGCTCAGGACTAGGATCGAGGAGCAGTAGTTGACTTTATCATTGTAAGGTATCATTGTGAAGTTAATAAAAGAATTGTGTTTCCCGTCCCACCATATGAGATTTTCATTATTTGAATATTGATTGCACCATTGATTAAATATATAACCCATTATTTCATAGATCAAATGCATGTGGATTTCTTTGTTTGTATTTTTTGAATGTAGGTCAACATTGGGAGGAGAGTTGCAGTCAAACAAAAACCAAACATGAAAATGGAACGACATCAAATATGAAAAATAAGGTANTTAGGAATGGGATGATGGTAAAAAGTAAGAATCTTTAGGTCATTTCTGCATGCATGATAAAACCCTTAGTGCTAGTTCGTAGGAGGGATTTCCCACCCACAACAGAATTGGTGACCGTACTAGGGATCTCTAGGGTTTATGGGATCTCTAAGGTTTATGGGAATGTTTTTTCTTGGGTATTTTTAAGAATTGGTTTCATTCCTTGTTTTTAAAGTTTCTACAAAAGTATGAGCTTACAGAGTTTCTGGTCTTCCATACCAGCTATATCTATTTCTTTGCTCGACTGCATTTTTTTTTTTAGACCCAAAGAGGTGCACATAGCCTGCATAAGGTCTGCATGCATGTACCCGTGCTCTACCTTCCCACAACCCATGTGTACATGCTTGCTGAGGAAGTGTCAGTCACGTGTATGATTCCAAAAAATTTCTGTTAGAGAGGCAGTCATCCTCTCCCCTTTCAGAAATAATTCTTTTCAGAGGTTTTCTGGAAATCTTTCTGGTCTTTGTTGTTTGCAGTCTATAGCTTAGGTTTCACCTCAGATTGGTTTGTTCTATGAAGTTTTCCTTGAATTTTTTTCTTTTTTCTATTAAAGTAAGTGTCTGAGTCTTCAAGAGATCATGGTTCTCAATACTAGTAGTCTCTACCTAGGCTGGATTGCTTGGCTTTTCATTTGTCTTAGAGTTTCAGAGATACACGCAGCCTGTATAAGGCTAGTACGTGTGTACACGCGCCCTGAAGAGAAATTTCTTGTTTAAGGTGAGGCATTCATCTTTTCCTTTGACAAGAGTTATACCTCTCGGGTTTTTGGGTCTCTATCATAGTGGTCAGTAACTTAGGTTTGATCACAGCAATAGATCTCTTTTTTATTAAGAAGTTTTCCTCAAATTTTTCTTTTTATAGGGTTTTTAGACAAGTGTGAGAGTCCAGTTTTAATTTTCTTGTGTGTTATTTTTAAAGTGACTCTTTGCAATCTACTCTTCGGCCAGAATTTTTCTTGGTCTTTACTTGTTGATATTTTTCCTTTTTTCTTTGCGAGCATTCAAACAAACAAAAAAAAACTTTTATTTCTTTGTTTCGTTAAATAGTGTTAGTTTGCGTTAGTAACTAGGAAAAGTATTTTCTTTCATAGGTTATTAATGGTTTAATTAGATCATAAGTAGCTCGTAGTCGAGTGAAATCTTGCTTTGAGTTTGTTGTTCAAATATCTTAGAAAATTTTTAGTTCGAAAAGTTGTTTAAGATTTGATTCAATAAGAAGTTATTTTGTTTCTAGCTTTCTTTTTATTTTTCTTTCGTCTTTCAAACATCACTTTTATAACGTTTGACTTAAGACAAGCCATAAAAATTTATGCTAAATCTAAAATTCATTAGACTTTTTATGTTTGTAGGGTCAACCAACTAGTTTAGGGTTAGGGCCTTGAATTAGGTTGGAGAGGAAACTCTTCAAGGCCATTAAATGAAACATTGGAGTCTGACTTAGGGAGTGTCCAAGTCTAGTATCGTAAAAGTTATCTAAGACCCCCCTCTAACACAGGGGCTAAACATGAGGTCGTTTGTGGAAAGGTAGTGGAGATAACCCCTCCAAAGCCGGACCAATCGTAGTGGAGAACACATATAGAGGGCTTGTCTTGGGATTCTGTCAATTGCATTTTCCACGGAGCTTCGTGGGTCTCGAATCCATTCAAGGTCCTCAGTTTCCTTCCGGACCACTGTCTTTCTATACCCTTGACAGTTTTTGGGCTTGATACCCTACTCATTGTGGTCTACCCGACTGTCGACTGTACCCGCCTGGTGATTGTTCGCGCGTTGGCAACCTAGTTGCCTATATTTTTTAGGGACATACACGAGTGACTACGGGGGTATACCGTGGTACCTAGGATAGACATCGGGCCATGCTTTGTAGATTATACCCAGAGGGTGCTTCCATGTTCAAGTTTCACTTGCACCGGTAAGTTTCTCTAGTGTTGGTTGTTGTAACTGTTCTTCCAACTAGTTTAGTGTTTGCTTGTTTTATCTTGGAGGGACTTTTTCTAGTGTGTGTTGTTTTTTTAAAATGAATAGAAATCCCTAGTGCATCTTTGATATTCTCACATAGTGGAGTATCACAAGCTACGTCGATCATGAAGGATTCTGGGCCTATCTTCGATTACACTGGAGCCACCTCCGCCACCACTAAGGTGAAAGCTAGACCAAAAAGGGTCTTTTGAAGCGGTCGGGTCACAGGAAACTGTACTTGACCAACATCCAGATTAAACGACTGTTTTAGACCTTGGAGCAGAAGCTCTTAGTCCATATGAAACTCCAACCACTAATCTTTCAGCACCTATCATCATATAGATTCATCCTTACGAGTGTCAAACAGTGTCGCACGTAGCAATGGAAACAAATGCTTCCACTTCTTCTGGGAATTTTTCAATTCCCACTACGGTTGTCACCATAGGGGGTATTCCACCTCCTAACCCACTGTCGTTGGTCCAAGCCACCATGGTCTCAACCGCCTCTACCTCGAGCAGTGGTCCAATCTCGTCTATGGCGGCGGCCACTGCCCCTTTCACGCAGAGTGCGATAGGCCCCCTGTTCTCATACGGGATACCTAGCTCAGGTACAAGTCTTGTACTTTCCTACTCCACTTTATGGACTTTAGGTCTTGGGGCAGGGAGCTCTAACACTCCTCTGCAAGGACACATGGGGGGAACTTTAGCTCCTTTTAACGCTTTCCCTTACGGGGGAGGTCATATACCTCCTTCGTCCCCTTCACTCGGTGGCACCCACCAGTAGCCCGTCGGGCCACCCACACACCATAGTTTATTTGGAGCAGGAAGTCAAGGACCACCTTCTCATAATATGTCGGTAGGTTCGAAACCATTTTCTTTGTTCAGTTTGTTTGGTAACAACGCTTTCTCGTCAGCCTCTTTCCCGACTAGGGGGAACCCCAGTTATGGACAACCTATTCCTATGCAGGGTACTATTCCTACGCAAGGGGAAACCCATGAACTTCTTCCACATCAGGGCCTTGGAATTCTTGGCAGGGATTAGTTCCCTCGTCGGGAATGCTGATCTAAGGCAATTCTTTTCACAACCAATGGAACCCCGGACAAGATGATATGTCTATGCTCATGGGATCGGCATGGGGAAACCCTTCCCAATGTCCTCTGAATGTAATGCACACCCAAACATCTACGTCCTATTTCGGGAATCATCCGATGATGTCTCCTCACACGCAAAATCCGTATGCTAGTCATGGCCATTGTTTTTACCAGAACCCCAGCCAACAACCCAAATTTTTCTAGAAACCTGGTGCTGGTCAAACTCCAAGCCCCTTTTTCCATGGTTATTATCAACAACAACCAAAGCTACCTTTCTTGGCAAATTTACATTTGCCAGAATTGACAATATTGTTGAATGACCCCATCTGTTATGATCCACGTTGGCCTCCTATGCTGACAAAATTGCCTTCAGACATACCAAAGTTTGAGGCCAAGCCTAACGAAGATCCAAGGGATCATGTGACCACCTTCCATCTTTGGTGCTCATCTAATTCGTTGAAATACGACTCCGGACAATTGCGATTGTTTCAACGCACTCTCATCGGGAGTGTCGTGAAATGGTACATTGAGCTCCACCACTCGAGATATTCTTCCTTCGGCGAATTGGCAATGGCATTCCTAAACCATTTCCAATTACCTGTGAGATACGACGCTGACAGAGAATTTTTGGCCAATTTTGAACAGACAAAAGTGGACCATATCTCTGACCACATCTGAGAGTGGAGATGCCAGAAGAGTTTAATTAAGGTACCTATCCCACCAGCATTCCTTCTTGAGTGGTTCCTTAAGTCTTTTGTCCCACGGCTATCCAAATACGTTGCCATGTCGGGAGTGTTTTCCAAAGAAGATGCCATCATGAGAGCTCAACAACTTGAGCTAATTTATTCTCAGTCTGGTTTACTGTATGAGGTTTTTCCCGATGCACCACAATCCATACTTGATAAAACTAGACAGAGAGTTGGACCACATGCCGATGGTATTGTAGGTTCATCACAAACCAAGACCGTTGAACAACTGACAAAACAAATGCAGCAATTGTCTCTACAACACACAACAGCCAGCCAAACTACTGTTTCAGCTACTCCCCCTACCCAAAAATCGGATGTACACATAGTGCAATTGACAAATCCAAAGGCCACCCAGTAGCCTGATGGAAAGAAAAAACAATGAAATAAGGGTAAGGGGGATAAGAAACCCACTAATAATGTTGGCGGGGGAAACAATGAGAAATAGAAGGCAAGATATATGTGCAACCTGTGCGCGGAAGACCACCTGACCCACCAATGTCCTTGGTTTGTAGAGGCCTAAAAATTTTGTGACACAGCAACAACCTACCGTGTTAACCAATCCATTTCAACATGGGCAAAACCTAACCCAAGCCTCTACAAGCGCAGAAGGGGGCAGTCAAGGACCCTCTCCATATTTCAATAATATTTCATCCACGAATGTGTATATGATGAAAGGTGATGATTTTATATCAACTAGAGCGCATGACTACAGTAAACCAAGCACTTCTGAGAAGGGCAAAGAAGCTGAAATCCCATCTCTTCCTCTTCAGATCGAGAAGACTTTGGGAAAAACAATGACACACATCCCAAAAGGTGCGTTCAAGAAAGCTTCTCACAACCCAAACGCAAGGGCCGCCCAGAACTATTATGTGGTGGAGGATTTGTCTCAAACCCCTTGTGCCATGTCCGCTTTGGAGGTCCTCCAAAGCTGCCCTTCCCAGAGGAAAGATTTGTTATCCACTTTAGGATCTACCGAGACTTGTAATCCGGGTACAATCATGCTGGATACAATCGACTTAAAACCTCGTCTGCCTTACCACATAGCATTTCAGATAGTAGTGGCTTACCCCACGAAAACTTTTACTCAGAACATTTTCCCCATGGTGGTTGATGAGGGTGCCTCTACATGCATCATGTCATTGGCATGTTGGAAGGCCATTGACCAACCCGTTTTGTCTCTGTCACCTACTCTTCTCACTGCTTTCAATGTTCATTCCTTCCAACCACATGGCATAATTCCCTCTTTCCCTGTGTGGTTAGGAGGGAAGACCGTGTGCGTCAAGGTAGAAGTAGTTGACGCATCCCTCGACTACAATCTCTTGTTAGGAAGGAGTTGGACTTATGCCATGCAAGAAGTGGTTGCTACAATTTTCTGGGTCTTGTTGTTTCCACACGAGGACCAGATTGTGACCATTGATCAATTGTCTTTCTCCATACCTGACCCTTCACTTGGGGCATCTTCGGTCCTGATGATTGATAATCCTCAACTAGGTGGATTCAAAATAGGGGTTGGTTTGTGCCCATCTTTGATGGGTACCTTCGATTACCCGCCCCCTCAAGGCAATGTCAAGTTCATATCAGACCACCATAAGGCTGAGATTTTCCAAGTTTTGTCATTTCGCACGACTTACTTCAATGAATCATGGATACTTCCTTCCCCATCGGCCACGATGGAAGGGACAGGGCACCCTGGCATGTCCATGCCCTTGTCCACAGCTGAAGTAGCATACCATTTAGTCCAGCAAGCTTCAGTCGACACCGATCCAACTCCTGCAGAAGAGTTAGATCCGATTCCATATCCTATTTGGGCTCAAGGCTCTCTTACTGATACTGATTCATTAGACTTAGTATTTCCCTCCAACAAAGCAATAATTGAAGCTATGACTAGTCCGGACAAACCCTGGGATGATCTCCATCACAGATCATACTTCCTACCAGAGTTAAGCAGAATCGAAGCAGGAGAATTCACCTTGACTATGACTAGAGATAGGACTTGTCCAATTAATCCCTTAGCTACACATGAGGTTTATGTCGAGGGTAATATGGAAACTATCATTGAAACTATATTGATTAATATCTCTATAACCTCTGGCATCATGGAGGATGTTTTCATCCGAGCTGATTGTTCCCCCGAAGAGATTCAAATCTACACAGATCTTTTTAAATAATTTCACGATGTTTTTGCCTGGTCTTACGAGGAAATGCTAGGCATTGATCCAAAAATAGTCGAAAATGAAATCACAACTTATCCTGATGCCAAGCCAGTTCGGCAAAAGCTTCGTCCGGTTAATCCCAGGAAAGAAGCAGCCATTAAGGTTGAAGTCGAGAAACTGCTCAAAACCAGTTTTATCTATCCTATCCATTTGACCCAATGGGTGTCCAGTCCTAAGTCGGTCAACAAGAAATAGGGCACAATTCACGTCTGTACGGATTTTCATGATTTAAACAAGGCCTATCCAAAAGATAATTTTCCCACACCATTCATTGACCAGATAATCGATGAATGTGCAGGTTGTGAGGACTTTTCCTTCATGGATGGTTTTTCGGGATATAATCAAATACAAATCAAACACGAAGACCAGCACAAAACAACATTCATTTGTCCTTGGTGAATCTTGGGAGTTTTTTAAGGATGGAAATTTATTTTAAAATGTAGAAACCTTGGCGAATCTTACCAATCCTTCATATGCGAACTATAAATAATTGGCAATATTTTTGTAAAAATATTCAAATTTCTAAGGATTTTATATAGTTTTTATAAATTTTTGGCGATATTTAAGGTAAAATAATTTTATCCTATAGCATTTGGGCGAATTAGTTTTAAAATAGCGAATCTAGTTTTTGGAAAAACCATGGAAAATTAGCCCATGAGGGAAATTTAGCCCCTAAAAGCATCCCTGATTCGCGTATCGTAAGATGCCTTTTGGTATCAAAAATGATGGAGCGACCTTTCAGCAGGCCATGTCTTTTTATTTCCATGATATCAAGCATATATTCGAGGCCTATTTAGATGAATTAGCATCTCGATCTCGCAAGAGAATGGATCATCCCACACACCTCCGACTTATCTTTGAGCGATGTCGCTACTTCCGGATTCGCTTGAATCCAAACAAATGAAGCTTTTGTGTAACATCAGGATGTTTTTTAGGTTTCATAGTGTCAACAACAGGTATCATGGTTGATCCTATTAAGGTTGAGGCAATAGTTCAGTTGCCTCCCCCACGCACAGTCCTTCAACTTCAGAGTCTACAAGGCAAGGCAAACTTTTTGAGGTGTTTCATTGCCAACTACGCCGAGATCATGAAGGGATTTATGCACTTAATAAGGAAATATGTTCCTTTTCATTGGGATGATGCCGCTCAACGCTCCTTCGAAGCATTGAAACATGCCCTCACAACTTCCCCTTTGCTTCGGCCACCCAACTATAACAAATATTTCTTATTATACCTGGCCGCAGCAGAGTCAACCATTGTCATGGTCTTCATTCAGGAAGATGATTTTCTCTCAGAATATGTGATTTATTACCTGAGTCGAGGCCTCGTCGGACTGGAACTCAATTATTCTCATATCGAAAAACTTGCGTTGGTAGCAGTCCATGTTGTTCAACGATTTCGTCATTATGTTTTGTTTCGCAATACCACTGTCATTGCCATTGTGAATATGTTTCAATACGTGTTGACATGATGGGTAATAGGCATAAATATTAGTAGATGGATAGTCATCCTACAGAAATTCATCTTAGATTTCACTTCGGTGAAATCCAAAAAGTCATTGGTCTTTGCAGAACTTATTTCAGAACTTCTGGCTGAGTCGAGTGATGTTATGCCTGAAGAATCACCTATCAGAGGAGATATGTTTTTTATCCCATCTTCGAATCCCTGGTATAGAGATATACTTATCTATCTCCATACTTTGAAGTACCCCAACTCTGCTTCTGGTGATGAGTGTTGTCGTATATTCCATCAGGATAAGAATTATCTCATACTCAATGATACGTTGTATCGAAGAGGTGTATACTGCATCCTGCGCCGATGTATCACTCATGAAGAAACAATTATTGTGATTAACGATTTCCATACCGAAGCATGTGGTAGTCATTTATCTGGGTTGGAAACAACCCAAAAGATTTTACAAGCAGGTTACTTCTGGCCGACACTAATCAAAGGTTGTATCAAATTAGTCAATAAGTTCCACCCGTGTCAGATCTTCTCTCGAAAGATGAGGGCACATCCCACTCCCATGTTTCCTGTCATCACAGTTGGTCCCTTCACCAAGTGGGGGATTGATTACACTACATGCAACCCTCCTTCAACCAAGGGGCATCGTTATATCATTGTAGCTATAGACTACTTCATGAAGTGGGTCGAAGCTATGCCAACATTTAAATATGATGGAGAGACTGCAACTCTCTTTTTATTTAACCAGATAATAGCAAGGTTCGACGTCCCGAGAGAGATTGTCAATAACCATGGCAGTAACTTTCAGAACCAAATGATGATCGAATTAACGTCAAATCTTGGGTTGCGGAAAGAACATTCGTGACTCTACTACCCCCAAGAAAATGGTCATGTGGAATCTATAAATAAATCTCTTAATACCATCCTACAATGAACGATCAACTCGGCCAATTCATATTGGCATTTCATGTTATACTCGGCATTATGGGCTTACCGAATGTCTGTTAAGACTGCAACTGATTTCTCACATTTTCAACTCGTTTACGGGATGGAAGCAGTCTTACCTATAGAATGTTAGATCCCATCCCTAAAGTTGGTAGTACAGTTATTTCTAGACACTTCTCCGCTTGAAGAATGGTTATTATACCTTGAGAAGCTCAATGAGAAGCTTCATGATGCAACCCTGGCCAATGAGCCTCACAAACAAAAATTCAAGTGTCAATATGATTGGTCCGTTCATCCTTGGATTTTCTATGAAGGCGACCTTCTCCTGGTCTATGACCAAGATAAGGACACCCTGGGGGCAAGCAAATTCAAACCCATGTGGTTCGAGCCTTTCATCATAAAAGAGGTTCTAAAAAAGGGTGCTTACCATCTGGTTGGCTTTGAGGGAAATGCTTTGGCACAGCCTAGAAATGGGCTCTACCTCAAGAAGTATTACTCATAGGTAGGTCACCTTGGGTAACTTTTTGTAACATATGTATAGTCTTTGTAATATTACTTTCTAGTTGCTTTTAGTATTATGGATGTGTTGTTTTTTATGTTATCTTTTGTCACCGTGGTAGATGTCAAGTGAATCAGAGGTGTTCATTGGGTACGCAGAAGGTGCTAACCGGAACACTTGGAGGCTTGCCTCTGTAGCTTGGATAATTTTTACACCTCAAGGCCAGTTATTATCTTCATGAGGTATATGTTTAGGCGACACCACAAACAATGTCTTCGAGTATAGTGCAGTTATTGAGTTGCTTCGTGACACCCTGTCATTTGGTATCTCTCATCTTCGGGTCTATTTAGATGCTCAATTGGTTGTGTCTCAATTAAATAGAGTCTACCATGTTCATGATCCAACTTTACACTGATGATTCCTTAGGGTACATCTCTTAGAACGAAGCTTTGATTATATTACATATTTTCGTGTTCCTAGGAGATTAAACCAAGTTATAGATACTCTAGCTAATCAAATTTTAGACTGGCATGTCGCACACATATAAAACGACATACACATAAACATGTAAATACATTTTTGAAGGAAAATATGATCCATAAGACACAAAAAGACATAAAAATCCATATATAATATCATAATCACCAGAGTACATAGGTGGATGCAAGCACCTCAAAAAATATGACCAGTAACGAGTCATGGGGCTTATGCCCTCAAAAAATATATACAAGTGGAGCTATCAAAGTCTAGACTAACTAAGGTCAAGGCCTGTGGGCCTTGTTGTAATAATCAACAATGTTTTCCAAACACCCAAACAGTCGGACCCATGTCTATGGTGCCCCCACTACATAAGGATACATAGATGGTCGTAGACCCTCAATCACTTCCATGGGGATGGTGCAAGTGAGCAAGGTAAAATTTTTCTCAACTCGTCTCAAAACCCTCTCAGCCTCACTGGCTAGAAGCTCTCCTACTGCTGTCGGTCCCCCTACGGCGGTAGTTGCGACCCCTGGCTGAGGACAACACCTGTTCCTCACATAATCTTTAGGTCGCAAGGGTCCCACATATGCACACAATAGACACATATCGATCAAATACTCTGGTATATAAAAAAAATGATATATAAAAAAAAACAACATAAAAACTATATATGTTTCACAAACAAAAAAAAATGATGCAAACTTACCCATCTCGCCTCACTCCTCACCTGGAGGTACAGGGATCTCGAGATCTATCAAGAAATCAATCCCAGCATAAGGATAATCTTCTATGGTTGGGATCTGCCACAACAACCAAGAAAAGAAGTCATCATCAAAGGACTCATTGGAACTTCCACCACCCTGTCGTGGCAATAACACTGCCCATCTGCAAACCGCAGGAAGAGAGGTCTGATGTCCTCATACCACCACTCAAGGACTGAAACTAGGAACTCTGCCAAAGAAGAAAGAGCATAAAATCATCCCGAACCCGAAGTTCCTCTGTGTCCACGACCGGTAATCTGTCAGCTACCTCTTCATACAATCCAACAGTGTAGTGCTCCAGTCAAATATATGTGCATTTAAGCAATGGACTGCACAGTTCATCTATGCACGGGATGCCTGATGTAGAGCCACAGAACCATTCATCCTCTTGATAAGAAACACAATCGCCCGCAGTGATAAATCATTGATCATGCTTATTGGCACCTGCGAGCTCGATCGGTCTGTACCCGCCTCACAATGAAGTCCTATCAATTTTGATATATTGTGAGGCCCAGCAGGAAATGTCCAGAAATTGACTGGTTCCCCTCTTCTGGAGAGGCCAGTCAAAAAGTATATATCCTCTGTAGTGGGAACTAGTGACTGCCACTCTAACATAAAAGCTTCTGCGTCAAGGTGCCAATATTCAACCAAAGCATTTAGTAGCCTAGTTTGTGCTCTCATGAAAGGACACATAAAAAACTTGAGCAAGACACATTACATTAACACCTCCACAACGTTATGGTCTTCCCCAACTAGTGCGTTAATATCTTCGTGCTCTCGTTCTCTCCATTGCACATACTTCTTGCACATGGGCAATTTTTTTAGAGGGTTAGGCCTTGATTTTTAAATTTTTTTGCACTCATGGGAGGGTCCACGCAGGCTGTTGAGATGAAAATTGCATGTACACGCACTCTGACATAAGACAGAGCTAGTGTACAAGCAAGTTGTCATAGGACAACCCACGTGGACCTAGGGCCAACCTTTTAAAGGTCGATGTCGCCCCAAAAAACCAAATTAAATGCATAAATGAAGAATTAAAAGGCAAGAGGAGGTAGTTTATACTTACGTGGTCCAGACGGATGGTTGTTTCGTCCACTGTAGCTTCCGAAATCACCACTTTTATCAAAGGGGGTTTTTTACTCCAGAGTCAATTTCCAAATCAGTAATGGTGATAATGAGCTGCTAGCTTCTATTTATAGGCTTTTTGGCCCTTTTTGTCACTTTTTTGGCCCCCTGTATCATTTTCTCTAAATTGAAACCCATTTAGAGTGATTCAAGAGTTTCTATGGAAGGTTACGTTCAGGTATCAGGACATTTTTTGGAGTTTTGGGTCACTTTTGACGGTTCGTGGGTAAAAATCTCAGATGGTCAACTTGAGCATATAAGTTAGGTTTCCACCCCTACTTTTGTATATCGTTGTCTTTATCCCTTTTCCATAGGATCGATTCCACCAAGTTACGACACAAAACCATCAATACTACTTTAGAAGTGTCGCGATTTGGTGGTAGAGCTTACCAAAACATGGATTCCCTAGGTAGATCCTGGTTGGATTATGGTGTCCATGCTGTCACTAATGACTATAGGCTCGGGGGGCCTTTTAGTTTTTCCTTATTACGATTTTGAGACTCATTTGCATGACTCCTTATCACTCTTGAAATCACCCTCAGGACTCCCAAAACATAACGGGTCTTCTTTTAAGCCCTTTTCAAACCCTCTAAACATGAAAGGATTGTCGAGTGATCTTATGGCCTTTCATGCTCATTAAACTGAAATTTTAAGTTACATCTATCCGGCGGTAGTTTACCCATTTTTCCGTCCAAACGGTCAACTATATGAACAAAGGTATACTCTAGAGGCTTCGGATCCACAGAAGAGTACCCTTGGGTATAATTTTAACCCTTTTTCGGGCCTAAGGGACTAAATTTACGAAAAAGAAACCCCCATGGAGTCCCTAGTTAAGCTCTTTTCAGACTCCCTAAAATTGAAAAGATCGTCCACTGACCTTATTCTTTCACACTCATTAAAATGGTCCAAAAGAACATTCCTGATGGAGTCCATAGTTAAGCTTTTTTCAGACTCCTTAAAAATGAAAAAAGTGTTGAGTGATCTTGTCTTTATCATACTCGTTAAAATGGTTTTGAATAGACATCTTGTCAATGCTAGTTTACCCCTTTTTCGAACCGAATAGACTACCTTCGAAAAAGGCACACCATTGGAGTCTCCTTTTACGTTTTTTTATACTCTCTAAATATGAAAAACCGTCGAGCTTACCTTCTCTGGGCTCTTTAAAATTACATCAAAGGATGTTACCATTGTGTGTTTTCTTAACCATGTTTTCATACCTGTGTCTTTGGCCTAATGTTGGCTCCATGTTTCTCTCAATTGAACCATCTGAAGCATGCCTTATATGAAAGCCTTGTAGCACTTTGCCTCTGCATCCTGACACCTTTAGCCCCAGGAGGGGTTTTTCCTGAGTGTCCTTACTTTGAACATTAGTCTTGTCCTTTCCCCTCAAACTTGCATGTTTTCAACACTCATCCCTCCTTTGTAATGTAACATTCTTTTATTCTTTTTTCAAATTTATTGAAAAATACAAACAAACAAAAAAAAATCAAATATACCCCAAAAAGAGGAAGGGAAAAGTATTTTCTTTGTATTGGCAGTACAATGAGTCACCCCTGGATGAAGCACATTTTTCCATTTGTTTTCCAAACCCTAGAATTTAATATGACCTTAGGAAGTTGTTCCTGCTACATTGAGATGTGTCCTCCTCCATTTGGTTATTCTTCCAAACATATGGAGAGTTTGCATTGCCTCCTGCCTCACAAACTTATATTAATGCCATGTTGCCTGAGTCTCATGTTTTATCATGCTATTATCCAAGGGAAGTTTTTCTAAGCCCGAGTCAGCCCCTCTGCAGTTTGTCTCTTTCCCTCATGCCCGACCATCCTCAAAGTCCAATCAATTCTTTGTTCAAAATCAATGAAGCCTGCAGCCTGATCATCAATATTCTCTAGTCCATGACCGAGGAGCCATCGAAGACCTCTGGGTAGTGAATTCGTACGCTCATATTACAC